>JAWNPA010000039.1:9530000-9815000 GCA_035045345.1 Drosophila hamatofila | reverse complement strand
CTGTCTGTCACAATGTATACTTCTCTTTCATATTCTTCCTTGCTGACATATCTCCTGTATTCCCTAATTGTCTAGTCGTCTTCTTTAAAAACCTTGCTGATTCATCATTATTCCTAAGTTATATCTATATCTTAATCAGCTTGAAGGGTCAGCTTAATAAAGCCATTTCTTTCTCTTTCATTTTCTTCCTTACTGACATATCTCCTGTACTCCCTAGTTGTCTAATCGTCCAAACCTTGTTGATTTTTCCCTATACCATGCGCTTGTCTGTGAAATACATGCTTGTCTTTTATTTATATTCTTATTCCTCAGGCATATCTATATCTTGATCAGCTCGAACTTAATAGGGTCAACTTGCATCTCTTTCATTTTCTTCCTTTCTATCATATCATCCGCATTTCCAAATTGTCTAGTCGTCCCTTCTGATTCATCTCTATTCCTCAGGCATATCTATATCTTGATCAACTCAAAGGGCCATCCTAATATTGTCAAGAGGATACTCTTATCCGTGTCGCTGCCTAGTTGCCTCTCAGTTTTCAATCGAACTATTCTTAGATCAATGCTTTTTTGATTGAATTTTCTGTGTTCGGCTCTATTACACCTTTGACAGTTCCTTTGTAGAATTTTGCTTGCCAACGCATTTAACTCGCCCTAATATGCGACACTTCCTTATTTCAATCTCTCTGCGCTGTGCACCTCCCTATTCTAGGTCTCAGCTTGTTCTCCATCCGTGCTCAGTGGCTCTTTTGCTGCTGTCCTCCATTTTGCTACGTCAGTGTGCATTTCCTTTACGACATTTCCATTTAACGCTCTTTGAGCCGAAGGAAAAAAAGTGAACAAAACTGAAAATAATGTGAGGTAGTCGCATCTTTTTGCAGTTCCCTCTTGGCTGTAAGCATTAACAAGCTTTCCTCTCTGTCTATCCCTACATTACTCTCTCTCTCTCTATCTTTCAGCTCTCTGATTCTTTTTTATTTTTGCTGCTTGCTATTCACTTTGCCCGACTCACAAATCCTTTTGAAAAAGGCTTAATGTCTGATTTGGCTGCTCGGTAATCCGCTTTCAACTAGCTACAGTCTCAGTCTCTATAAATATACACATAGATATTATATATATTTATATTGTATATATGTAGTATATAAATTGTATGTATGCTTATTAGACCAGCCTTCCCCACTCACAGCAATTTAAAGCACCTTTCTGATTGACAGACAAGGTCGCCCAGCTGGCCCAAGCTGAGTATTTAAGTCGACATCTTTATGAAATAGAGCTTGTCAAACTTTAATAAGCTAAGTTTGATTGAATCATATGCCAAGAGAGAATATTTAACAGCTGTGCTATTCTATCACTAAAAATTTGCATGCTATATTAAGCTGTTGCTTAATCAGTTGCTAATTGACAGTTCAATCAATTAATTTAATTAATGAATGAATATTTTCAATTTTAGCTTAAACTGACATAAATGCTATTAATTTCATACAATACTTGTACAAATCATTTCAATTTATTCTATGTTACAGCTGCTTGAATGGAAGCTACAACAACAACATATGTTTAACATATGCTAACATGCACAGCAGCAACTTAACATTTTGTGTGATGCTTAGGGCTGATTTTTGATTTACTCAGCTGCTCTTATGTCAGACAACATAAACTTAGACTTAGTCTACTATGTCTGTCCTGCTTTCCGTCCGTGCGTTCGGCTTTCCGTCCGTCTCTCCATATGAACGCAAATCATTTTGCTAGAGACTTGAAGTTTTGAATATATAATCGTTGGTACCCTTATTTTATACAATGGTCTGATTTTAGGAAAATATGGAAAATCAGAAGATACTATATCTGATATCTCAAAAGCGCTATTATTTAGAGTGTTAGACAATTGAAATATGAAATATATACAGGCGTTAACAAACCAAAAACATAGTGAATACATCTACGCCCATTGGGGGTGTGTCAAATTGAGTAAAACTAAAACTTTTACAGTTAGTAACTCAAAATGTAACAACTAAGTTACTATTGATCGCCTCTCTTGATACACTAAAAATCATATATATAAGAGTTTATTGCCCCTAACAAATCGGAGAAAAACCATATATTCTACAGTTACCCAAATGAGATAATAAAGTTACTGCAGAATCCTTCCCGTACTCATTTGTCAACAGATATTCAACTATTTTTGGACTGTAATAAGCTCACTGCAGTCGTTAGTGATTACTATGTTCGAGAGAAATTCTAAAATCTGATTTATGTACATCACAAGTCAAGCTGAATTCCTTCCGACTCAGTACCACTTGGTGGTTTGGTTGTGGGTCCATCCAAGTCATTTGCTGAGTGTGACTCGCATTCCTTTTTTTTTTTCTTGAGCTGCCTTGAGCTGATCTCATTGCGTCGTTTAACGCATATTGTATAGTTTATATATTTTTTTTCTCTAATTATTTGCAGCCGTTGGGAGCTATAACATGTCCTAAACTGTTCCACTGCTTCGACAGACGGTCATTCCGCAGACAATGACAACAACAACGTTAATTGCAACAACAACTGTTGGAGCAACAGCAAATTGTACAAATGCCAGCTGTTTGGCTTTGTGGTTTTGCGGTGGCTCGCCCGAGTTGTGCTGGGGCTGGCTTTTGGGTGGTTGTGTCAGGCATTCGTTTGTTAATTATCTGCTCATGTTATTGTCTTGTGGCTGCACTACGCCGCGTTGCTCTACTCTGCCCTCCTCTGCTCTCCTCTCGTCTCTCGTTGCCGCCATGTCACATGGCACGCCGATCAGAACAGCATCACGTAACTCCCGCACACAGACACAGCTACCTTCTACTTGGGGAATTCATTTACATGTGTCAGTCCACATTGACATTTCCGTCGTAATTGCCTTGTGTAATTACTTCCTTTTATCTCTGCATTGATAGTTCTGCATTTGAATTCAAATTCGTTCTCATACAGTTCCTATTTTATAATTGAAATCCTTTCGATTGCTTCATTCAAGTTTTGCAGCATCCAGACACATTCTCTTGTTCAGCTTCCTCTTGCCAACTGTATTTCTATTCTTATATTCTATTGACTCATTCTTCTTCAATTGTTCTCTTCCCATCTGTATTTCCATTTTCAGATTTTATTTTGAATTTTGTTGAATAGTTCTTCTTCAATTTTTTTTCTTCCCATCTCTATTTCTATTCTTCTACAATTATTTTGAACTTCGTTGACTCATTCTTCTTCAATTTCTCACTTTCCATCTGTATTCTCACTCTTCTTCAATTCCTCTACTTCCATCTGTACTTCTATTCCTCTACACTTATTCAGATTTTTTTTGGCTCATTCTTCTTCAATCTTCTCTTTTCCCATCTGTTTTTCTATTCTTCTACAATAATTTTAGAGTTTATTGACTCCTTCTTTAATTTATCTTCTCCCATGTGTATTTCAATTGTTTTTCAATTTCTCTCTTTCCTGTTGTTTTCATTCTTCTACAATTATTTTGAATTTTATTGACTCCTTCTTCAATTTATCTTTTCCCATTTGTATTTCTATTCTGCTTCAATTTATCTTTTCCCATTTGTATTTCTATTCTTCATAATTTTTTTGACTCGTTCGTCTTAAATTTCTACCTTCCCATCTGTATTTCTATTGTGTTTCAATTTTTCTCTTTAAATCTGTATTTTCATTCTTCTACAATTATTTTGAACTTCGTTGACTCATTCTTCTTCAATTTCTCTCTTTCCATTTGTATTTCCATTCTTCTTCAATTTCTCTTTTCTCATCTGTATTTCCATTCCTCTACACTTATTCAGATTTTTTTTTCGACTCATTCTTCTTCAATTTCTCTCCTCCCATCTGTATTTTGATTGTTCTACAATTATTTTGAATTTTATCGACACATTCTTCTTCAATTTCTCTCTCCCATCTGTATTTTCATTCTGCTACAATTATTTTGAATTTTATTGCCTTTTCCAGCTCAACTAGTTACAAAACCTTTTACCATTTATGTCTATATTTAGATATTCCTGAAATTCCTTTCATTTCACAAATCCTTCCCAGCTTTCAATTGCAGATTCTCTTTGTTTTCCGTTTTTGCTTCTAAATGCGCATTTAACGAATTTTATTTCTGTTTTAGCCATTAATTTCTATTCATTGGGCTAATGCTGTTCCTACTATCTACCTACTGCAGTACCTATCCATTCTACCTGTTCGTAATCCACTTTTTATTCACGTTTTAAATTCCCAGCCTGGCTATTCAGTTCCCATTTCGCTGTCGTTCCATTTACTTATATTTTTTGCAGCTGGTCAACAGGTTGGTGCCGCCCATTTAATCAGCCTTGGGGCGAATCCAGCTCGCAATTGAAGTGACTGTGTGTGTGTGTGTGTGTGGGTGTGTGTGTGTGTGTGTGGTTGAGTGGGTGGCTGTTTGGTGACACGTCTATTTATAGAGTTAAAGGGCTGTGTGCGTATTCGCCCCTCTGTATGAGGTGTCCGACGGCAGCTGAGGCTGCGAGCATTGACAACTTAACGGAAAATCATTTCACATGCTGTTGGCATTCGCACCGTCTCCACTCGTAACCCTTAGCCCCACAGCCTCACAGTCCCACTGACCCAGTCAACAACCACAGAAGTTTTGAGCACACTTGACCACAAATGAAATTTCAGTATCTGTTTGCTGCAGATAGTGGACGTAGTGTTAAAAATTCACCTGCTTTTACAGAACAGCAAACCGCAGTTTTGAGAAGTGGACTGAACTCTGCTGCGGTTGTGGAAAGTGGACAAATATTCCGAGTTATTTAAAATGTGAGTCAGTCGCAGGTGGACTAAACTAAATGAGACCACATGACATTTATAGTCATCACAAACTGAATATCAATTGATGGGGGACTGGAGCTAATGAGTTTATTATTAGCATTGAGTATACTGAGATATAATGAGTGACGGCTTAAGCTCGCTCATTAACAGGAGCTCACTTTCTGCTATCTATCAAGTTGAATACACACTTGCAATAGATTGAACAATTAGAAATCAATATCTGCTGATATAATCATGTAATGGGTCATCAATTATCGATAGCGTTATCTATCGGTAATTAATTGACATTGACTTCAATTGATATTTGAATGTGCAGTTTATATGAGTCTAACAAGATAACTTTAGCAGTGAATAGATTACTATCGATAGTAATAATTCGATAGTTATTAATTGGCCTTGAGCTCGATAGTATAATAGTTTTAAAAGTCAATTGATAATTGGAGCACCTTGTTATAGTGTTAGTGATAAGCAGACATAGACAGTAGACGATAACTTAAGTGGGTACCAGTGATATCGATATCATTGGCAACAAATGCCAAGATTGATGTTAGCTTAATAGATAACTGATCTACTTATGCATAGTTAACTTTGATATCGGATAGCCTCAAAATCGATTTGCAGTACTATTTTCTAAATGCATGCGATAGCTTAAATAGTCGATATCAATGCTAATGATGTCATATGTAACCGATTCCTTGATCGCTAACTAAAACTTTGATATCTAGACAGCTTCGATATCCAATACCCGGGAAAATGATATTCTTGCAGTACTATTTCCTAACACAACGCGATATCTTGACAGTTCGATAACATTAAAATCGATAGAAATTAAAATAAATATGGTACTAGATGCAAAAAGCAGTGTTAGCTGATATCTAGACAGTTTCGATATTCGATAGCCCGAAGATCGATGTTCTTTCAGCACCCGATAACTTCACAAGTCGATAACATTAAAATCGATAAAAATTAAAATAGATATGGTATTAGATGCCAATAGTAGTGTTAGCAGACATCTAAACAACTTCAATATTCGATAGCCCAAAGATCGATATTCTTGTACTTGTACTGTTTTCTATTTTCAGCACCCGATAACTTCACAAGTCGATAGCATTAATATCGATATCAAAGACTTTTTAGTTTGCTTGATCTCAAGCATTATTTCTCATGTCAAGATTAATTCGTTGTTTGATAATTGGAAAATCGATTTTTCTACAGTGGTATTATCTTAACATATCTAATTTTAAATGTTGTATTTGTTCTACTTACGCTGCGAATTGGAGCGCCGTATTATGTTCTCAAGGAATGTGTTCTGCGGCGCAACCAGTCCACGTCGTCCGCCAGGCATTTTGGTGCCTAATCGTTACGCCGCGTCGCCGCCCTTCGATGCCCTTCAACTGGCACCTGAAGTCCTCGTCTCAAACAGCTGCGCCTGCGCCCGCTTCGGCACCTGCCCGCTCGCACCTGCAACTGCAACGGCAACTGGAACGGCAACGGCAACGGCAACTGCAGTTGGACAGTGGATGGATGGATGTGGCTGCCTGTTTGCTTTTAGTTTGCGTCTCGAATCGCTCTTGTGCTCTCGCTCTCGCTCTCTCTGTCGCTGTCTCTTTCTGTGTGCTTTGCCCGCTCGATCGTTTGGCATTCGCTTAGAGCTGCAACGCGGCGATGGCGACGGCGACTGCGACTGCGACGTTGCTGTGCAGCGCTGCATTTTGGCTGCGCTGGCCGCACGCCATTTTGTTCAGTTCACTAACGACGCACGCACACACTTACACACACACACACACACACACGCACGCACACACACGCGCAACGCGACGCTCTTGATTTTCTTTATTGCTGCTGCTTTGCTTCCTCCTCTAGATATTGTGTGTTTGCTTCTTGTGGTTGTTGTTGTTGCTGCTGCTGCTGCTGTTGCTGCTGTCGCTTTTCCTTGACCACTTCACACAGTCTTATCGGTTGCATATGGCACTGCAAAGAGAAACATATAAAATATAGCATACTTTCGAGCAGCTGCCAAAGGAAAATTCATGTGGGACAAAAGTGAAATGAAGAAATTCAGTTGACGCTAGGACAACACTATTGATTACTCCAATGGGATAAGGGAATTTTTTTGCTGCTGAAATCTTTTAGTCTCTGCGCAATTTTTGCGAACAAATGCAATAGCAGCGCGAGGTGTGCTCAAAAAGTATTGCGAATTTTTGTGATTTTTCAAACATTACTTATTTGCTTACGATTATATACTTTGTTCCCTTAAAAGCAATCCCCATTAGTAATTTAAAGCTCATGCCAAATATTTTGCCAGTCCTAGAAACATTTCGAAAAATCAATATTTGATAATTAGATTCATCTTCTACTTCGGTGACATCCTTATTTCCTTCTTTGGAACGTTGCGTCGTTCTATCATGGGTCTCTAGAGTTTAGGGATTCAGACACAGGGGAACAGGTCTGAGTTGTAAGTTGGCTACGGCATTACTTGCATGTTGAGACAGATTCCGTTTAATTCCATTTTTTTTTAAATTGCTAAAAATATAAGACAAGTCAAAACATGTCCTAACAAAAGAGCTGTCAAACCTAAATTAAACATTTAAAATTTCTGAACTGTTTTTCAGCTTAAGTGAGGAGCTAAAAGTAATTAGAATAGCTAAAAATATATAATACACGAACCTACAAAATATATCTTAAATCTTTAGCTCTCACTCTATTCAAGTCTCGCCCAAGGAAATTAAACTATCAATTTTTATCGATAATAAAAAAACTTGAGGTATCAAAAAACATGTTAAACTTTTACTGCGTGTGGTATACACGAGTATAAAATTTAATGTTTCTAGCTTTTGTGGCTTACGAGATCGCTGCATTCATATAGACATATATTTCCAAAAAATATTGGAGCACAAAACCAAAATCAAAATATTCAAAAATAGCGAGAAATATTCCAAAATATTTCTGTAATATGCGAAACATATTCCTTGGTAATTCCAATAAAAAATAACAAAAAGAACAATGTTTGATAACTGAAACTAAGTTGATAAAGTTACGCTCAAGTAGAAAAAACATTTTGAGCGCTGTTGCATAAAATTCCATAAGACAAAAACTATTTGTAATCATTGTTTTACCCCCAAGAGGGAAAGAAAGAAATTTGCGATTAAGAAAAAGAAATTCGTGAAAATAGCCAGCGACAAGAAATCGCGGGTGGAAAATCACATAAGACGCAGCTCAACATTTTCTTTTGTTCGATTTGCTGGCCCCCCTTTTTGGCATTGTGAATGGGACTTATGCAATGCTCGACTCGTGGCTCAGTCTCAGTTTCGCTACCGTTATCTCTGTCTCTATGCATCTCGCTCTCTCTTTTACTCTATCCCTCACTCTCTCGCTATTCCCATCGCCTTTTCGTTTATTTAATCGAATTGATTTTGTGTGTGCATTTATGCAGAAATTGTGCAAATCGAGCGCAAGTTGTGCAATTAATTATGAAAGCAATTGTCTTTCAGGTTGCACTGGACGTATACTCAATCTGTTTAGCTCACTACGAGAACAATAAGTACGCCTGACTGCCTGTTCGAGTATGTGGTTAATGCGGCATCACAGCACTCACAACACCACTCAGCTGCGGCTCTATTGTGGCCCCGCTGAGTGCATCTCACCTGCATCTATGTATATACTGTGTAAACTATTTATATCAAAAGATATCTCTCACAGCTGCACTCGCTTTGTTATTTTCGAATCACATTTCATTTCAATTGGGCAGCATTGAAGCGTTGAACTTTACGTTTGAGTGCCAACTAATTCCATTACGATTTATGTACTCACAGTCTCTGCAAATATGCTGATAATAACTGGAATAGCAACAGCTATCTGCATCTACTATCTACTAAATATAGTTTCCATATATTTGTTCTTTGTTTGAATGAGAATCTTCTCTCTCTCTCTCTCTCTCTCTCTCTCTCTCTCTCTCTCTCTCTCTCTACTTCCTTTGCTACCTGAACTAATTGTTATTTAATGCAATCAAGTGTTTATAAACAGTTTGATGGATTTATGTTGAATATAGGAAAATGCTGCAAATATTCTAAGTAATGGACTTGAAATTTAACTGTGGAATACATTTTCAATAAAACACAAACTGCAAGAGCTGCTGTAATGTTGAAAATAAACTTTAAGTTTTATACAAATTCTTTCTAAAGTAATCATTCTCTAGCAGTAGTATTCTTTGCAGTAAGTGAACAGGAGCTTAGTGAAGTTTGTTCAGATATTTAGAACAAAATTTTAAAACTTACTTTATGCTCTTTTTTTCTTATACAAAACTTTGTACTAGAATAAAATATACTTTTAAAGTGTGAATAGTAAAAGTGGCCGCATGTTGAGCGATTTTTTTAAAACTAAACATTATATTACTTTATTTTCGCTTATTACTTCAGCAATTGTGCTACTTAGATATCAAATTTGAATAGCATGAGCTGAACTCTTAATGATAATTAAAATTTTAAGGATACATTCTCTTTAGTTGTCAGCCTTGATGTGAGTCAACAGGAGCTGAGAGAAGTTTCTTATGATATTTGGAAAGAACGACTCACAGCATTACTTCAAAACTTGTTCTCTGGTAAATTTTTTAAAAATAACTTTATCATATATATTGCACTAGTATATAGGCTAAGTAAATTAGATATATTGTACTAGTATATAGGCTGAGTAAACTACAATTATGTAATACACCCTATTATATATAGGCAGTATTACTAATTAATCCATATCTCAGTGCAATAAGTATATGTGAATTCGCATATTTGGTGAAAACTAGACTTAGAGTCGAAGGGAAAACACACTCATATACTAAACTTTGAACATGAATAAACAATTATACTTATACCCAAAGAATAATATACATTTGTTAAATAATAATTTGTTTGTTAATAAATATTAAAGTGTGAAAGGCTTTATATCAATTTTAATTTAAATATTTACGCAGCTCTTATGCTAATGTCTTTGTTTTGCCTTTCGAATTCAATTGAATACTCTTCTTCTTCTCCTAATGATAATCTAATTGAATCTTGATGACACTATAGATAAGTATCGATAGTTAACTATAGTGCTATAACCTATAATTGCTATTGGCCTACTGCAAAAGTACCAAAGGGCCGCTCTTAGTTAGTGGCAATGGAGTTATAAGTATGAAAATAAAATATACTTGGGTTAAATCATTTGGTTTACAACAAGTTTTTACCTAACACGTGAATGCACTTAGACTTATTGCACTGAGGTACGTCTACAGGTGATTGAGTAAGATTGCTAACATCATTGTAAAATCATTATTCAATAAGTAATTATTGTGCATAAGAGCGTAATTTCTAATTGGATTTGTTGCTTTCCCTGTGCTTCGTCTTCCTGTGTTCAGTCTCCCTGTGTTCAGTCTCCCTGTGCTCAGTCTCCCTGTGCTCGCTCTCCCTGTGTTCCCTTACTGCAGCTAAGCATTCAAAGCATTGTTAAATTGAAACTAATAACGAGCAGTTGTAATTTGTGTTGCTAATTCCGCGAACAAAGAAGCCACAAGTTACAAATTGGATATTTTAGTCCTCATGAAAGAAGAGAGTTTATATGTTTAATAAATTTTACATGGGACAAAAAAAAAAAAAAAAACAATTTTTATGGAAATTACTCCACATTTGTTTATGAAAGTCCAAGTGAGAACATGGACGGTTACCTTATTCACGATTCACAATGTAGACGACTTTATGAGCAATTGGACTGCGGTAGAGTATTGACCAATAATAGAAGATCTACATTGGTAGATCTACAATGATAAATCTTTTATTATTGGTCAATACTCTACCGTGATCCAGTTTCTCATAAAGTCATCGAAATTGTGACTGCATGATATATAATATAGTCTCACTACATTAGAATATCTACAAAAGTAGGTCTACAATGACAGATCTTCTATCTTAAAACGAGGAATTGTTCTCGACAGATCAAGATTTTGTCAGTCAATTTCTCGCCCTTTGACAATATGTTCAAGCATGAAACAGCTTCCATCAAAAACACTCGTTTCTTAAATAATATATCACTTAAATCAACAATATTTTCACGCTTGAGCAATGAGTGTATTTAGAGTCTGGCAGTCTGTCGTCAGCATGGATTTACGATCTTAAATCAGCATCTATCCATCCATTCGAAAACTTGCACGGTCTTGTCAGCAATATAGCTACTGTAGTTATTACTATTGAAGCAGACTTGAAGAAGTCAATGTCGGCGCCAGCATTCGAGACGCTATTGCAATTTCGAACTTAATGCCATGATGCAGCATTAAAAAAAAAAACATAAACAGGATAATAAAGCAAAACTATTTGGTTTTATGGCCTGTTGTTATGTATATCTTTTATTTAAGTTAGGAATATGTAAAACTCTAAAATGACAAAAATTTAGTCAACACAGCGAATAGTAAAGCCTTTCACATAAGATATTAACTTTTCAGCTGCAATCGCATGATTTAATGATGCGATGCAACAAAAGTTTCAAGTTTACCTGGAAACGGACTAGCAGGGCAATTAACATAAAGTAATCCTAGATGCATCATTGTGGTTTAATTGCTTTGACATTTACGTTTAATTAAGGGCTGTTATGAAAATCAAAGGTCCTTCAAAGGTGTTGAACACGAACTAACTAATTATAGTTTCCTATTTCTGATTACGCACAGCCGATGGGCGTTGTGCAATGCAATGCAACTAGAGACAGAGACAGAGACAGAGAAAGAGAGAGAGGGGGAGAGAGAGAGTGAGTGAAAAGGCTGCAACAGGGAAGATGATGCCTGTCAGTTAATTAAAGCTAAATATATGAACTAGTTGTTGTGAGCGAGTTTTGAGCTCATTTCAAACTTGTTCCACGACGCACTGGACTTGATTGCAGCGCCCTCTGTTGTTTATTATTCTTACTTATGATGTTGGCTGTTGCTGGCTGCTGTTGGCTGTTGTTTGTCTGTTGTTGTTGTTGTTGTTGTTGTTGTTGCTGAGCTCAGTAATCTTTAATTTCATTAAAATTCAAACAGAAGCAGCGACAGGTCCTTTTCAGTGTTCGCCTCATTGTTGCTGTAGTCGCATGTAGTTAGTGCCTTATTAGAGAACGCGAGCGCTCTCAGGCATTCATGAATTTCAGTCTTTAGTGCGTTGGCCAACGCGATACGCGGCTACCTGAAGCTGAGCTGGCAGCAGGATAAAAGACAGCACTGAAGGTGGCAGGAGGCGAACAGCAGGCAGCAGGCAGCAGGCAGAGAGCTGCTAGCTGCTAGCTGCATTGCAAATTTAGTATGATAAGGCAGCCAGAGCCTGACCCAGTTTAAAACTTGGGTCAAGAGTTGGCTTATAATGCCCTCATTGCAAATGGCTAAGAACAGAGAGGCTATAATGCTTTTAAGATAGCTTATAAAACAGACAAAAGGAGGCAGCCAAGTAGAACTTTGAGACAACTTACAACTTGAAGTTTTGGACGTGGAAGCGAGACTTCTTCTTTTTTATGCTGAACAAAGTTGTGCAATATCCGTTTGATTATATAAAGTTATAAGATTCAAGATATATTAAAATTTATTTGTGAAATCTTTGCTTGTTTGTCTAATTGTTACTATAGAAACTAGTTTAGTACTGCTATATATATGGTTTGTATATAGACTATAGTAGTTCGATTCGAGAATTAGGAAAAAGCATTATATATATATTTTTTTTTTTTTTTTTGAATTTTTGAATTTTTTGAATTGGAGAATATAATAGATAGAAGATAGGAATGGAACTGATTCGGAACTGATTTCTACGAAAAGTATACTGAGAAAAAAAACTCGAAAAAGGCAGACCGATAGATGGACTATACCATCTAGATTCAGAATAATAAAAATATCAAATAATAATTATAAAAACCGATTCAATTTTTGTTGGTAATACTTCTCTCATAGTCTGGGCAAAACATGGAAGAGAAACTACCTTACAGGGTATCAATTTATCGAACACACTCGACTTGAGTAATTGGACTTGTCATTTAATTAAGGAGCAACAGGACTTGGGGCAGCAGCAGCAAGGACAACTAGAGCAACTGCAAAAATATTGGTCGTGACGTCATAGCGATAGATTTTTGTGTCAAAAATTGGTCAATATATCAAACGGGGCGTGGCACATGCATTTAAATGCGCCCACTAGGGCATCAGAGTCAGAGAGAGAAAGAGAGAGAGAGAGTAAGAGAGCTCAACCATCTCCAGGCTAGGCTAGGATAAGCGCAAAGGGAAAACTGAAAACAGGTTGCAAAAACCACAACTACATTGGCTCTGGCTTTGGCCCGGATAAACATTGACGTCGTAAAGGCGACGGATTGACTGACGGACGGACGGACGATGCGACGATTGCGCCTTCGACGTTGACAAGCAGCACGCGTCAACGTTTGGCTCTCAGTTCTCACCTGACCCCAGCAAAATGGGGTGGGGCCAGCGCCCAGCTACCTCATGCTGACATACATTTTAATTTGTTACTGCGCTCAGGCAGCTACCCCGTGCGGACTTTCTGTTTTTTATGGCTCACTTAAGACAGCTCATAAAAATTAAGACGAGTGCCTCTGACCGAGCGAACAAGTGCAGCAAATGGAGCTACAAATTGCTGTGCAGCTGAAAAAGTCGAAGATTTGCCAAGAGCTAGGTGAAATGGCCCATACTCTGTATCCCTACTCGAGCTAAATTAAATTCCAGCTGTGCCCCGTGAGTGGTTCATTTGACTCTCTCGGTCCTTCTAATCTCTTCCATTTTCACTGGGAGACGTGGAAGGTCCAAGCTTTTTATTAAAAAGCTTCTAAGCTCTTCAACTTGAGAGCCAACTGAGCGAGTGAGTCATCTAGTGAAATCACAGTTTTCTGCTTAGGTGAAGACTTTAATTCATTTCCGTCGCCTCACTAGCCCCAATGAATCTCAATGCGATTTGAGAAACGTGAGCAGCTGAATGCATTTGCAACGCATTAGATATATTGTTGGCATTATATTGAAAATATACCTAAGACTTTAAAAACTAAGCAAAGAAATCTTCTTTGACTTGATTTAGATCATTTTAACTAGACCTTTAATCTGAAGTCAGAAATTTGAATTAGGTTTTATCAGGTATCCAAGGCCAACTATTGTAGATAATTAGCTTTAGCTAAGGAACTTACCTATAGATATTTTGTTAGCATTATATTGAAAATATATCTTCTTTGATTTATTTCAGACCTAGTATGCATTTCAACTAGGCCTTGAATCTAAAGTCAGAAATCTGAATCAGTCAGTCATTGGCTCAAGCTAAGGAATCTTGCTGCCTCCTATTTCAAAGACTGTTCTGAAGCTCATTTCTAATATTCTTTTACTAACACCACGTAAGGTTACTGGAACTTTTAGAGGGACTCTAAAATTACTTTTACAACAAACTAGAGGTAAGATCCATGTCTTATCACAATAAGAGTCTTATCTAAAATGTTAAGCTAGCAAGAAGTAAGATCAATGCATATTCCTCAATAGAAGTGTAATCATAAGTTTTCATCTCTTTTATTCCTGCTTAAGCTATCATGCGTTAAGATTCATGTCTTATCCCAATAAGAGTCTTTTCCGAAGACTCATCTATTTTATACCACTTAGCCTATTAAGAGGTAAGGTCGATGTCATTTCCCAAATAGAACCATAATCTAAAGATTTTATTTCTATTAATATTCCAAGGGCTATAAGAGGTAAGATCAATGCCTTATCCAAATAACAGTATTATCTAAAATGACCATCCCTTTTATTCCTCTTTAAGCTATTAAGGTAAGATCAATGCCTTTTCCTAGATAGAAGTATACTCTAAAGATTCCATTTCTTTTATTCCTCCATAGCCCATCAAGATCAAGATCAATGTCCTTTCCCAAATAGAACCATAATCTAAAGATTTTATTTTTATTATTTCTCCTTCGGCTATCTAGAGGTAAGATCCATGTCTTATCCCAATAAGAGTCTTATCTAAAATTACCATCCCTTTTATTTCTCTTCAAGCTATCAAGAGGTAAGATCAATGCCTTTTCCCAGATAGAAGTATACTCTAAAGATTCCATCTCTTTTATTCCTCCTTAACCTATCAAGAGGTAAGATCAATGCTTCCTAAACAGAAGTCTTATCTAAATTTTCTCATTTCAATCTCCATTGCAAAGTAGTCCGAACAGTCTTAATGAGATACCTAATCAAATCAAAGAAATAATAAGGGCCAGCGATTCGCTAGTCGAGCTCGCTTTCAGAGCTTGCTCCATTACCCATATTTGAGGCACAGGTTCGGCTAGAGCTTGCTCTCCTTTCGCAGCGTGCACACATTTAATTTCCGCTGGGTTTTAAATATTAATAGAGTATTCGCATTATTTATGAGAGTTTGTCATCAAGTAAATGAAGCAGCCAGAATGCTGACTGGCTGGCTGGCTGGATGGCTGAGAACCTGACTGCTTCGCTGCTTGGCTGCTTGGCTACTTGGCCACTTGGTTGGTTGGCATCAAACATCGAGCAAGCACCACCCATCGAGTAGCTCAGCTCTGCTCCATTAAACCTACCCAGCAACCTATCATCTTCAACTTCATCTTTGTGAGTCTCACCTTTGGCCACTTCTGACGTTCGAAGCTATTTAAAAATTTATGAACTTTTAGGCTGTTTCGCTCTGTTGCTTTGCTAGGCTGCCGTCCCCCAAAGAGCCTCAGCCTCCCAGTTTTAAGTTGTCTATTGAAGTAATGCTGGATATGCAAAGTGTTTTTTTTATTCTTTATTTTCGGCCGTGCACAAGACCCAAACAGAATACGTTGTTGAACGAGTAGCCTTTTCTTATTACACTTTGCATTTGTTGAGCATAGCATCGGGAGTTAAGTTTGAGACATTAACTAAAATGGTTTTTTGCTACTTGAACTGATTTTTGGTTATGAAACGAGCTAGACAACACTTTCCTAACCTTTTTAGATAGGGAAAACCCTATAGCTTGGCTTAGTTCATTACGTCAATTTATTATTGATTGGCTCAGAAATACTTTTCACTTTCTCTGAAAATTCCAGAGTAATACTGAGTATCTTTAGTCAATACAAAGATTGCCTTATAACTTTTACAGTTTTAATTTGCAGCCCACAGTCTCGGGAGTTAAGTTCCTGATATTAAACGAAATGGTTTTCGCTGCTGCAACTGATTTTTATTATAGCTCGTTTATACACATGGGAAGTCATATTTTCGGCTTTGTTCAAAGCAATTCACTAAAGCCCTTAAGCTTGCCTGGACTTCTGCTGCTTAAAGCTGGGCATTGCCCTAAATTGTATCAGCTTTAACTGCACTTGACTAATTACTTGATTATCCGAAGCTATCAAAACTCGTTGCAGTTTGGTTAGAAGCTCAACTTTTGCCCAGGTCATAACTGGGTTAAGGCTCACATTCGAGCTCAACTGGGCTCGTCGGCCTGTCAATGTTTCTGAACAGTTTTCCAAATGTGTGTGCTGTAGCTGAAGCTGTCTCTCTCTCTCTGTGGCATGTATGCTGTTGCATGTGCAACCAAATGCAACAATAACATAGACATAACCCTGCCTCTCTCTCTCTCTCTCTGTCCCACTCCCGCTCTCTCTGTCTATCTCTCTCTTTATCTCGCTCATGTGCCCTCCGCGCATCTATTTTACAGCAGTTTTGCGCTAACCAGGCAACAATTGTAATTGTTGTTGTTGTTGTTGCCCTGACATAGCTCGCAGCATCGTGCTACATAATATGTTTTGCTTATTTGTTTTGGCTTTGCCCCTTTGACCCTTAGGACTGGCAGCGCTTCTCTCGCCCACCATCTGCCCACATACACAATTGTTGCAACAATTACACAAAACACAACTCAGAAAACAAAGAGCTAACAAAGACAATGCTTTTTTTTCCCTCCCTCTCTCTCCTTCACCCCTCTGTGTGTGTGTGTGTGGGCGTGACTACGCCCTGCTCGAGCTTAGTTGGCATAACGAACAGCAAGAAATGTTTGGCTAGGGAAAACAGTTGGAGCCGGAGGATTCAATACCTAACGAGAGCAGTAGACGGCAAAATGTGCTTTGAATTTCCATCGATACGGATTGAATATCTCGGATGAGCCAACTCTGCATGGGAATGGCAAGTCGATGGGCGAAAGGCTAGAGTTACCTCAAGCCATAAACAGGCTCTATATCGCAGTTTACATTCACTAATAGCACAGAGAGAATAGGTGGGTAGGATATACGAAATGCAACTAGTCCAACCTTCTACTCTATGTTACTTTCGACCAAACAATGCAAGGGCCAAAAGCTGACACAGATACTGGAATGAAATGTGAAAGAATGCTTCAGTTTTGGGAAATTAATGATTGACTTGAATTCGGCAACTGAATGCTGTTTGTGCTAGCTGGAAGTAGAAACTCTGAAGGACCAGTCGGTAAGTTATGCAGTTATCTGTCTGTTAAAGTCTGTTTGGCTCTGGCTACGACAGCTGTTTAGGTTGTTTATAGAGGCCGACTTTGGTTGCCCTGAACCGCAGCCTAGCTAATTGATTGACATTTCCGGTCGCTTTCACGACCAAAGCAAAAGCCCAAACTAACAAAGGCTCCTGGCGCCCACTCTCACTCTCTCCCTTGCTCCCTCTTTACTTCACGCGATATATAAATATACATGTTTATATATAAATATCATGATATGTATGTATGTATATGCATGCATAAATATGCGCATAACTGTGTGCATATGCATATGCTTAACCTTGATTGTGGCAAGACGGCACTCAGGCCTGGGGTCAGGATTCGGTTTCTCAATCGACCCTCTGTCGCTGTCTTTGTGCCTCTGCCTGTGCCTGTGCTTCTGCCTGTGCGTGAGCAAGTTGCTCGGTTCAACTGCCTTGGGCTTTCAGCTAAGTAGGCCAGGCATTTGATTAACCAGCCACGAAGAGTGCGGCAAATAACGAAAGTTGAGGCCAACCCGAAGTAGATATACTCTAGAATATATAATACTAAGGCGCTGGGCTTGTAAGTTGTATTAGAAAACGGGATGAAAGGAATTCCGAAGTAGGAAATATAAAAAGTGAGCATGTTGAGCATGATAATGATTATGATTACTGAGCGAAGCAGTTAAAGAAAAACTTTCCAGACTCTCAAATCAATTTATTAGTCTATCATCAATGTAAGCTAAGATCAAGGTAGATCCAAGCATGTCGAGATTGGTCAACACCTTTAAGAGTAGTTGAATTCTGGGAATCTAACTGAAACAAAAAGTAAGACAATGCAGGAGAACAAACTTAAGGAAGTTTAAGAAGCCTAAGGGAGTTAAAAAATACCTTAGGCAGATCAGTGCCGTTGATCAAAGATCAACATGGTTCCAAGCATCTCGAGATTGGTCAACACCTTTAAGAGTAGTTGAATTCTGGGAATCTTTTTAAAACAACAAATAAGACAACAACAAAACAACAAACTTAAGAAAGTTTAAGGAGCCTAAGGGAGTTAAAAACGACCTTAGGCGTTAGGTAAGTTTGGGCATAATTCTGGGAATACAGTGGGTAGAGAGAGGGAGAGGCAGAGAAGAAGACTAAGATAAAGGGTAATACGTCAAACTAAAATGTGGTTTTTACAGAAAGCAGCAAAACTCTACATAACAATGCCAACAGTTCATAGAAAGAAATCTACTCAAGTATGAACGAGAACCCTTAGATACTATCACATTTAGCATTGGGTGGCATTAATATTTATCGAACTATTCATCGACGACACACGTCAAAGTTAATTTGGCAACTGGCACAAGTCGTGAAATACTTTCGTTCTTCAATCCTATTTAATTTGTGAAACGTTCCATTTGCTGAGCTATTAAATGATTTCAAATAGATTTGGCTAAGGAGGCATTTGATGTCACATTCGGACACGCACAATGGAATCAATCCAATGCTCATTCGTTTAAGCTACTGCTCTATAAACGACTCATAAATCAATCAATTTTGCTATGGTGTGAAGGGGGTGGGGGGGTAGGTAGGTGTTTTTCTTTTCTATTTTGGGTTAAAGTGAATGGCAACCAAGTGGAACGGACTGACTGGTCAGTCAACCAGTCGAGGCTTTTGCGGGGCCTGAACTTGCGTTTCGGAACGTGATTTGACTTGATTTAACTTGATTTGATTCGATTTGATTGTTGCGGCGGCTTATCAGCTTTTGGGCGTCCGCACGCTTCGATGCACTGTTGTTGCAGCTCTCAGCCACAGCCATATCGATTCGCATTGACCCATGGCCCCGTGTGCAGCGCAGAACCGTCTCCCTATCCAATTAGAACTGTGCCCAAAACGTGCCCAGCAATAAAACACATGGACACACGAGCCCATTGCACACACCTGGCCAAGTCTTTGCACCTTGCTGCCTTGCCTTGCCTTGCCTTACCTTGTCTTGCCTTGCTCCCTTGCTGCCTTCTTTCCTCCCCTTGCCTTGCCCTTACCCCCGTCGACTGCAGCGCACGCAAGGTCAGTGCGGCGCACGTAAGTATGCAACACATAATTTTCTCTTGAGTTCTTTTTCTTTTTCATTGCTGCAGCGCGAAATTGCAAAACGTCATTTCGTTTCAGTTTCAGTGTCTAACACGACACCTCCCACCACCCACCTCCCACTTTCCACCTCACACCCACCTCCTTCCCACCCCTCCACAATCCTAGCCCGGTCGCCATGGCCCGTGGGCAACTTGCCACGGACATGCCGTTTCTTTGCATGCAACTTCTTTGCATTGGCCTCACCAACATATTCCGTATCCTTGCGCTGTTCGCTTGGCTTCGCGCGCCACGCCCACACTCGACGCCCCAGTTTTGACGACAAGCTAAAAATAGCGCGCGCATACAGCAGCCAAGGGTTGACGGCTGCTCGAAGGCGTCGCTGTGGGCGTGGCCAGTGAAGAGTTTGGCTAGCACTGTGGGGCGCAGTCTTTGAAGTTGCGAACGCGTCAACTAGACGCTGCCTCGCTATGTGCTGCCAGCCCCATAGGAGCCCTACGACCGAAAACCTAATCCCAAATCGAAAATCGAAAGTGTGCCAAGCACAGAGAAGAAGAAGACGACGACGAAGAAGAGGAGGCTGAAGCAGCAGTAGCAGCAGCAGCAGCAGAGCAAATGGCAACACAATAGAAAATTGTGTCATAAAAACTTTTTCGATTGCGCGAAGCGACGCGTCGCGACAGCAAAAATAAAACCAAAAAGGCGATGAAGGAGAACTTGATGTCAAAGCAGAAGAAATAAGAGTCATCCGATAGTGGGGCAGATCTAAAATACCCTCTAGCAACAATATTTAGACAAATTGTCCCTCTGGGAACTGCATTAATTCATAGTAGATATGGAATTGTGAGCACGTTTAGCCAACATGGTTGAAATTAATTGTCATTGCTATTAGCATTATCATTAATAATTGCTATAATGAGTTTTCTTATCATGACTATTTGTTTTTCGCATTTGCATTTGTATTGGCGAAAGCAGTATAATGTTTATTAGTATTAGATATTAATATTGATATTAGCATTACAATTGAAAATACTATTTTTGTTAATTTTAACATTATCATTATCATTATCATTATTATTGACATTTACATTGTCATTGTCATTGTCATTGTCATTGTCATTGTCATTGTCATTGTCATTGTCATTGTCATTGTCATTGTCATTGTCATTGTCATTGTCATTGTCATTGTCATTGTCATTGTCATTGTCATTGTCATTGTCATTGTCATTGTCATTGTCATTGTCATTGTCATTGTCATTGTCATTGTCATTGTCATTGTCATTGTCATTGTCATTGTCATTGTCATTGTCATTGTCATTGTCATTGTCATTGTCATTGTCATTGTCATTGTCATTGTCATTGTCATTGTCATTGTCATTGTCATTGTCATTGTCATTGTCATCAAAATATAATTTTTAATAGCTCTCACTTTGACTTTTTATTAAGACTTTAGTGTACGATTCAAACCCCGATCCTCACATAGACATACCATCTACCAAGAGTCAAAAGATGGAATATTTCTGATTTAGATTTTCTAACGAATATTTTCTACGTAGCCCATACGCATGCTAATATAATATTTCCTAAAAATACCAGTTACAGAAGATATTTCATGAAGAAGAATTTAAGAATTTGCAAATATGTAAGTAAATTAAGAAAAATGAAATACTTTTGGTGTTATTAAAACTCGCTTTAAGGCCAATTAAAGCTATTTATATTAAGATGCATATGTATACAAGCTCGGTAAGTTTCATGTTGTCGAAATGCCTTTGAAAGAGCAAACGACAGCAGCGGCCGCAGCTTTCATGGAAAAAGTTGGAAAAACTTCAGAACTTTGTCTTGTGGCTGAGCTGCTGGTGGGAGAGAGAGAAACGGAGAGGCGGAGAGTCGGAGGCTGAAAGGAAGGACTTCGACATCGACTTTGAGTTCGAGTTCGAGTTCGACTTCGAGTCGGGCACAAAATTGTGCTTTGTTTTAGTCGAGCTACCATATTTACTTGTCATGTGGCTAAAAGCAAAGGCTCACGCCAAAAAATATTGACACAGTAAGCAAGCGCACACACACACTCACACAGACACAAACACATGAATAAGGCAAACAATGGGCCAAAGTAAGGCAAATACGAGGCACGACAAATCGCAGGCAACAACAAAGGACGGCAGAGGCAACAATGGAAAGGGGGCTGTAATAGTTTTACAGCGCCAGCCGAAAAGTATGCTGCGACTTTTGGGCACACGACTGGCTGGCGTCTACAGTTTGGCGAGCACTGCTATTTGCTCCTTTTTCCCTGCTTCTTGCTCCTTGCTGGCTGCCAAGTGCTTTAATTTTTAATTATACGCCGCGTCAAGCATTTGCCGACTCTGTTAAAAGCTTGGCATGCCTCCACACAGCATCCCCACACCTCCGCCCACTGCCCCGCCCCCCCCCCCCCCCCCACTGTCCCATTACAGCAGCGGGCAAAGTCATAAATTAATGCGTGGCGTGTTGTTGGCTATTAAAAGCAATGAGCAAGCGAGCGCATGTGAGCGTACAAGCTGCTTAGGCAGCAGCTCTCTCTTCACACACACTCATACACACTCACACACACACTCACACACACACACTCGCACGCACATTACGCATTTACATAAAGAAAAAATAAAGCAAAAGAGCAAAAAGCGAAGACCCAAATAAAAATTTACATATTGCGCACGTGCTTGACCGAGCGACGCTGAAAAGTATGCTACAAAAATAGGCGACATGGCGGCGGCGGCATCCACGCACAGTGGGTCAAACATAAGCTCGTTTTTTGTTGAGATTCACAGTTGATTGCATTGCCAGCAAAGCACTAGACTGAAACTCGAGCTTTGATGTTTCAATTGCTCGAATTGTTGAAATAAATTTGCGCTATCTAAAAAAACTTAGCAGCTCAGTGGTCAGCGAATGTGCGTGTCTTCACAAGAGTGTGTGTGTGTGTGTGTGTGTGTGTGTGTGTGTGTTTGTGAGGTTAACAGCAGCTGTCAAAATTAACAGCTGTTGATACAAAAATTGTTAAGCTAAGGTTTTTGAATATTTTACTTTTATATAAGATGCTACACTTTAAGCATTGTATATAAAAGTTTCAGCTTGAAGAATCATAGCCTAACATTTTTATAGCCTGAACCCATTGAAAATGGGAAATCAGGATATAATGGTTTTAAAGGAGGCGTTGCAGATCCCATAAAGTATATATATTCTTGATTAGGGCAGCGAGCTTTGTCGATTTAGCTCTGTTCGTCCGTCCGCCCCTATGTATGAACGAGTCGATCTTAGAAGATAAAAGAGCTACAGACTTGAAATTTGTTTTACAAAAGATGCTTAAGCTACTATATCTTAAGCATCTTATATATATATTATCCAAAATATTGGATGACCTCAATCTAAGCGCATTTTGCGAAACTGTCAAAATTATATCTTCATCTAGTTCTGTTAAGTGTAGACTTTATATTGATAGAATATAATATTAAAAACTACGTCAAAAGCTAAATAAATCGGCAGCAAAAGATTTAACTATTGAGTAGTGCCTCTACAACTCTCAAATTCTGAGTTGGCTATGTAAAACTATTCAGTTGAATTTGAACCTAAGCCACTGACTTTAGTCTAGAGACTAAAACTACGACTCACAAGCTGGCACTATCAATATCAATTTTCGTCTATAAGTGATTTTAAAGTTTCTCGTTGAAATGAAATTCAAATTATTAGTTAAATCTTATCAAACAATCAAGCAAATTTTGCCTTAAGTCAAAATATCTTAAACTAAAATATTTTTAATCTCTTGAGCTGAGACGCTAAATTTTGCTCGCCAAATCAGTTGATCTGGCCCATGGTGCGGCACCGCAAATGGCCCGGCTCAGCGCTGTTCAAACTGTCGCTGCGGGGTTTGACAGGCGCTGTCGATCTATACACATGTGTTCGTGCCGCTGGGGAGCCATAAAAGTCAGCCACTGGCTACGAGGGGGCGCGCCAGCTAAAGGAGGCGTGGTCATGTATAGACTGTTAATAAACATGTTTTGATACGGCAGCAGCAGCAGAGGCAGCAGCAGCGACAGAGGCAGAGGCAGAGGCGGTGGCAGAGGCAGAGGCGGTGGCAGAGGCAGCGGCAGCTTCGACGATATCTTCGGGCCAAGCACTTAACACAAGGTCAACGAGGACAAGGACAGGACATGCCAAAAACGGCGGAGGTCAGCAGGTGGTCAGACACACGCCCACGCCCACGCCCGCGCCCACGCCCACACCCACTGCCACGCCCCCCACTCACTCACTGTTGTGGCTTGCAACGAAATGCATGCAAGAAGTAGAATAAGTGAGAGAGCGAGAGAGCGCGAGAGAGAGAAAAAAGTATGTGGGATAGGAAATTGATGGAGGCGCCGCGCTTTTAAGCAGGATGCAGGAAGCAGGAAGCGGCCGGTTAGCAGTTGAGCGCTGAGAGGAAACGGAAGGCAGATGGACTTTCAATATGGCCAACGGATATGGCCAACAGCCTGCAGCCAGCATGATTTGTTTTTGCGCCCTGAACACACGTGACACGTGACAATTGTATGAACGAAAATATGCATGTACCAAGGCACGCCCCCTTAGCCGCCCCTTCAGCCCCTCAATCCACCCATCGCATCCAATATCAAGTCCATAAATTCCAAATATTTGTGGCCCCATAACTTTGCAAGAATAGGAAATGGAAAGGCATATGAGGTCAGCCATATGGCGAACAACATTTGCAATTTCAATTCGATTTACTTGTAGTGCTCGCTTAGGTCTTGTAACTCCCTCAAAATATGGAGAATTGTTAGAAGTGGATGCCCCATTCAGGTAAATTATCTGGCTTATACTTTAGCTGCTAGACAGCTTGCGGGTCTGTACCTCATATATCCAGGGCCGGACTATCATAGAGGCCAGGGCCTCCACCCCGAGAGGGTCTCCACTAAAGACATATTTTGTAAATCGCTTTTTTTTACCAATTTAAAAAACTAAAACGTAAGATCACTTTACTACCTTAGTACAAAATAATAAATACTGTATCAATTCTATTTATATCCTTCAAGTAACATAATTCGATCTTAAGCATCATCATTTGAACATCATAAAATTTTCTTATATCTTGATCTATTCTAACAATTGCTTAATCATATATATATCAAGTAAAAACCGACTACAGTTGAAGCAGGCTGTCTCCCATATTGAATTGCTCACATATGTCTCTGAATATCGCCCAAATTGCTTTTACTATCGCATAATCCATCAACTTTTATCTTAGCAAGCGATTTTCCAACTTTGCTTATAATTCCCAAAGAGTTTACGCAAATTTTGAAAGTCATTCGTAAAAGCTAATTTCATTTTTGGGCTGCTGTCTGAGAGAAATTGAGTGAACATTTCTGTGTCACTCTTCTTTACTCCCTCTGTCTTCCTTCCTCTCTCTCCCTCTCTCTCCCTCTCTCTCCCCCTCTCTCTCTCCCTCTCTCTCTCCCTCTCTCTTGAAGCTAGTGCGACATGAAGCAACTCAATTTGAGGCGTGCGTACATTTCTGGTCGTCATCGTAGATGAATGGACAAACGAATTCCTAGGCTTTCATTGCCACCTCCTGCTGTTGGCTGGCTGGCTAGCAAAGCAGCTGCCGCCAGTCGAAGCCACCTAATTCGTCCCAATTCGTAGGACCCAATCTCGTTGGCCAAACTGATTGATTGGCTTTTGGGTTTTGGGTTTAGGGTTTTGGCTCTTGATGGTGCCTCGTCGTATGTGCTTTTGGCTCTGGTTATGCAATAAATATACATGTTCGATTCAGCTGGGGCGAGGCGTATGGGCAAGGGAAGGGTAGCAGTTAGTCGAGGCGCTAGGACCTCGGCTCGGCTCGTCTATGTAGGCGAATCAGTCAAGCAATAAGCGTGGTCTACACTTCATTAGGCACAACAACTGTCGCACTCACCCACACACACACACTCACACACACACACACAGACTCACGCAGCAATCGCATTTACGAATTGTCATATTAAATATGCAAAAAGAAATCGAAAGCGTTTACTGAGTGAATGCGATGCAGCGATACCCTGTAAACAGAATTGGCAATGAGATAGAGAAGGAGTGAGAGGGAAGGAGTGAGACAGAGAGAGAAAGAGCTATAAATACCATGTTTCATTTGTATCTTACTGCTACTATATATTCTAGTAATCGATATTTATCGACTTTGCTCTCTAGACAGAAATACTAATAAAGAAAGATGAAGATAGTCACAAAGAAAGCAATACCATGTTTATTTTTATCTCTATGCACACTTTCCCTTCGATGATTCCATATATGGAATAAATGCTATATTTATCGTCTTTTCAATAAGTTAGATTGAAACTGAGAGACTTATCGACTACGGTCAATAGAAAGAAATGCTAATGAGATAAAGAAATAAAGAGTGAATTAACATATCAAATAATGACATCACATTTCACATCATATTTAACATATCACATTTTAAGCGCACATAGTATCGTAACTAAAAATAAGTTACATTGATTTTTAAATATTTCTTTAGACAAAAATGTCTATAAGATCAAGAAAGGGAGAGAGAGAGAGAGAGTGAATGCTTAACAAATCATTTTTTATTCACACATATTAATATCAAGATTAAAAATTCCGATATTTATCGGCTTTTCAGTAAGTTAAATTTAAACAATTATATTTATCGACTTTGATTAGTAGACGGAAATGCCTACGAGATACAAACAATGAGAGGGAATGCTTAACATATCATATATCACTAAAAGATAATATCGAAAATAAAAAATAAATATTTACCGAATTTTTTCGAAATGGAAATTGAAAAAGTTTACTAATCAATGTTTATCGTCTTTCCCAAAACATAAATTTCTATGACAAATATCTGTTTGATGTTAGATATAGATTAAAACGAGACTTAATATCGATTTCCTTTAATAGACTTGACATACTACTTTCAAAAAACTATCCACCTTTTCCCCAATTCAATTGAATGTTCTGGAATATTTTCTAAAAAACAACTGAATATTCTGGAATATTTAGAATATCAAAATTGAATGCTCTAGAATATGATTCCTTATTTCAATTGAATATATCGGAAAGAATTGACTTTCCTTTTTCATAACAGATCCCACTTGATTTGAAACAACAACTTTTCGCCATCCCCAATATCCTGTCAAAAACTAAAACTGATTGAAATAGGAAATAGAGACTTGCACATGCCGCTACAAAGATATACAATGCAATTCAACTAACCTCATTTCAAGTGTTTATTTTTGTCTGTTAGAAGCTGCAGGGTATGCGAATACGCAGAATAGCTGATTTTGCAGGCAACGTGAGAGCAAATATACAGCAAAAGAAAAAAAATGGGAAACGAGGAACGCCAACAACAAATTTTCATGCTGTTGCTGTCACAAGTTCGTTTTTTTTATTTATTTATTTTATGTTAACAGTAAAATAGCCTACCAAAAGAAACAACACACACATACACGCACGCACGCACACAGACACCTCCTCTCTCTCGCTCCTACCGCCGTGCCTGCTTGACCCATCCAGCTTTCTGGCTCTCTCTTTCTCTTGTTGTTATTGCCCATAGATTTGCCTGTCATTTGGCTTTTGCTTTTGCTTTTGCTTCTTCTTTCTTATTTTACTTTTTTGTCACTGTGCTTGTCACACTTTAACACACGCACACGAACACTCACACACACACACGCAAGCGCCCCTTTTTTTTTGCAATTGCTTTAAATATTTAAGTAGTTTTCAGTTTCAGTTTCCTGTTTTATTATTCTCTCATTTCGCTAACCGCACAAACACACACACACACACAAATACACTCACACACTCGTCTGTCTGTGTGTGTTTGTGTCACGTTGCTTCTCACTCAAACTGCGCTGCTGGCGTCGCTGCCGCTTTATTTGCCTGCTTGCCATTCTTCGGCATTCTCTAGTTCTGCTGCTTCTTGCTTTTACCGTTAACCCTTTTGCATTTGTTAGCCACGCAACATTGGCGCACTTCATTCAGCTGCAGGGGCTGCCAAACTGTACGCGTGTGCTGCGGTTGACACTTATGCAACCGCAATGCCGCTGCAACACTGTTGACGCCGACGTCGACAGCGGCGTCGGCAGCGACTCTCTTTGATTCTTTGTTGCTGTTGCATACTTTTTGGTTGCACTTGAAAAAGCAGCAGGCGACCAATTGTTGTTGCTGTTCCTCTTGCTGACATAATTGTGCTCTGTGCGTGTGTGCACATACATATATACATATATCTAAATATATACATATATATATAAGTGCCTCTGTGTGTGTGTGTTTGGCATTCCTTTATGCCTTAACAACTGACACACATTTCAGCTAACTACAACAACAACAACGAAAGCAGTCGAAGTTTTTGCTTTGTATCTTGCTTACATTTTTTGACTAGCGTCGTAACAACAACAACAACAACAGCGCCAGCGCCAGCAGCGGCAGCGGTAGCAGCAGAACTCTCTAAGACAACAATTACAAGTGTGTTTATGCCTCTCGCTCGCGCATTTACGCCATGCGTAACTTTCGCACATTACGCTTGGCGTCGCTGTCGACGTTGACGCCGCCTTTAGCGGCGAATTCCCCAAAAAAAAAAAAAGAAATAATAATTTGAAGAAAAAAATAAGAAGCAGCAGCAGCAGGCGAACTCAACTTCATTACACAATACATGAAGTACTCAACACAGAGAGAGAGAGAGAGGCAGAGTTCTCTGTACGTTTGTGTAAATGTCTGTCTGTGTGTGTGTGTGTAAGTTAGCGGCAATGGCTCTTTAGTGATTACCTTTTGTTGCTGTTGCTTTTTGATTGCTTTTATGTGGATAATAATAATGTATTCCTTTTTGCTTTGCTTTGCTTTGCTCTTGCCTGGTTCTTGCTTTCTTGTTGTGCTCTCGCTGTCTTCCACTTGTTTTGGTTTTTCCTCTTTAATTTTGTGTTTATTTTTTCTTTATTTTTTTTTTTAATATTAATTTTGATTACTTGTAACGCGTTTTTCGCTTTTCACTTTGTTTTTTATTTTTTACTTTCCACTATGAATATAAATATAAAAAAATATAAAAAATAGAAATATATATATGTATACATATGCATACATATACATACATACATATATATTAATTTTATTATATTTTTTACACCGCAAAAAAATGTAGGTAAATATTGTGGGAGTGTAACGGGAAAAGGGTTCGGCTATGTGCAACAATTGCCGACTTGAACGTGGATTTGGCCAGGTTAGCAGGCTTCAAGTCCGCGCCACTTTTTTTCTGGTTTGTTTGGTTTTGCTTTTGATGTGTTTTCAAAAAAAAAAAAAACTTTTATAAAAAAAATATACAAAAAATTTTAACCTAGTGCACAAGAATTGAATTTCTCCTTTCTTATTTCTTTCTTTTTTTTTTTTTTTTGTTGGGCAACGCTTTCAGTGTAGGGATTCGCTTGAGAATTGGCTCAAATATGTTGCGCGCGGCTACGCACCTAAAAGTAGACTACGAACCCGTTACGAACTCGAGCGGCGTCGAGCACAAACGCTCTGTCCTCAACTCGCTCTCGCGCTCTCCGCCGCTCTTTGAGTCTCGCGCCCACTCTCTTTGAATATGGCCTGAACAGCTGTTGGCAAAGCTGCCACTCAAGCTTGAGCTTGAGCTGTGCTTTTCGGCAGCTTTCGCCAGCTGTTTGGTCTGGTTCGCAACCACTAGACGAAAGCTTAGCTTGAGCTTATTCATGCAGCGCCACCTGGTGTTTGTTAGCCAAGACTTGCGCCTGCGTCACTTGCAAACTTGTGTTTTGCCTTGCCCTAGGGTGGATTTTCCCTTCGCATTGGGTGGGGGTGGCAAAGTAACCCCAGACCAGGGCCCGAATATGTGGGCCAGTTCCAAGAGAGAGCTCTTGGCCAATAAACCGATTCAAAACTTATCGATTTACGATTGGTGCGTGTGGCACCTGTGGCAGCTATACAAAGACTATAAATATATAAAATATATAAACATAGTAAAACAGTCGTGGTAAATTTGTTAATTAAATTGATCACTCCACAATTAGCTGCGATCTGAAAACAAACATTAATTGATCGAGCGCAAAGCAAAAGTAAGAGTACATACGGTAAATACACAAACATACATACATATTTACATTCACACGCATGCAGACAGACCTACAGACACATCAACATTCCTGCACACATGCAAAAGAAACAAACCATACGCAACAACAACAATCAGCAGTCGCACTAGTAGCGAAAACAAGAAGTAAAACAACAACAACAATAGCAATAGCAGCAAGAGCAAACGGTAAACTGGTTTGCATCGCATTACGATTATTTTATTTATTTATATTTGTATCCGCTGCGACTGCGAGCGAGCGTCGCGCTGAAAGCGGAGACGCCAACAATTTGGACGACGTTGATGCTGAGCGCCGTGCGCCGAGTCCAAAGTTCACAAGACGCAGTTTAGCGCAGCAAGAAAGTAAACAAGTGTCTGGGGGCCAATGCAACAACACGAACTGCGTGTGCATTTACCAGTGAGAGAGCGAGAGCGAGCGGAAGAGGACGAGTCAAAGCGAGCTGAAAGCAAAACCACAAAAAGAGCTGGAGAGCTGGAGAGCGGGAGAGCGCGCGCTTAAGAGAGCACTAAAACAGCTATTGTGATTAGCTGTAATTAGCATTGCTCGCATTGTTGTAATGTTGTTGCTTGGCTGAGTGCTCTCCCAAGTAACTACAGCTTGACGCTGAATTGTGTTATACACTACGTTTTTTTCTCTCTTGATTAAAGTTACCCCAATTTTTGCATAATTTAATAAAAAATGCCAGCCGAAATTGCGACAATTTGCACAAATTCATAGCGAAAAGAAAGAGTACACACAACAATACATACATACTATGTACGTAGTCAATTTGTATATATTAGTCACTTGACTTGACTTTGGACTATCCATTTGCCTTGAGTCAGACTGCATTTATAGCTATTTCCTTTATCAGGCAATTTCATCGATAAGCGCTGACGAATTAAGTTCACAGTTATCTGCACAAAACACGAGTTAGATTTGGGAACTTTTTTATTTTCTGGCCAAGCCTATGACAAAAACATGCGACACTCGGCCAGCAAGAGTGCATTCGAAACGAAAAACAAAAAAAAACCAAAAACGAAAAATTAAAAAGAAAGAAAATCAAAGAACAACAGCGAAAACAAGAACAATAACAAGTGAGACGAATGCAAATTAAGCCGAGACAGCATTTAAGCCTATGTGTGAGTGAAAGAGACGAAACTGGCCTTGAGCTACAAATACCAGAGAGTTTTTTCTGTGTTATTTAAATGCTGTTATTGATGAAGCCGCGATCCGTTGCTCAGCGTAGTTGAGCAACTGGACGCCAGGCGTCGCTTTAGCTGGGAAGAAAGTTGAATGCCCTCCGGCTGGATGAAAGGCCCAGGCAGAGGCCCACATGCCTAGGCCCGGTTGGTTTTCCTATCCAATTTCGAGCTGCGAGTTTCTGTTTTTCTCGTTGCCAGAGGACTTTGGACCCGGGCGTAATCCAAGTCTCGATTACCGGTTAGACCAGAATCTACCTGATTTATACTTTCCACGCTAATCACCTGCAATCGGGCATCTAAGCTTAATTACCATAATAACAATACCCGTTAGCGCAGCGATAAGCGGGACTGCAAGTCATGCCCACAAGGCCGAAACAAAGTCTGGAAGACAATGGCAGCTGATAACACTTATCAGTGCGTTTCTTTATACGTAGTATGTACACACATACATATGTATGTATGTATGTGTAATAAAATCATTTGTAATAAAGTTGTTGATGTGTGGTGTGGATAAGGAGAGTGAGAGTGGCAGGTAAAACATTCCAGATTTCCTATATTCCATTGAGAGTCATATAATATTCAATCAGCCATAAAAAGCAAAAAGTTATATGAGTCGAGATAATCAAATATTGCGTTTATAGTTCCAGTTTGTGTGATTTTTTCATGAATCTGTTTTCCACTAACATTAGATTTTAGATACATACATATTAAAGCCGCTTATCTGCATCTGTAGCGATTTACAGGGTATTTCATTGTCTGTCCATATTCTTACTCCATAAAAACATCTGTAACTAGCCTGAATTCAAAATAATAATAATAAGAATGTCATTTATTTTCTTTAAGAATGCACAAACACACTCACGTACACACACACATACACACATGTATAATTATTTCTGTGTGAAGTAAATGCATAAAGAGAGAAATGCATGCACAGACAAACACACACACCCACATTCATACATATACATTGCAAAGAAACATGCGCTACCTCAGCGATGCCAATAATATTTACTAAATTTATACACACACATACCTACATACCTACACACACACGCAGAGCGATAAATATAAGCATATGAATTGCACTGGCTACTAATTTACAGTTACAGCTATGCAGGCAGCCAAACGAAGAAGAGCGTAAGCAGCGTGCGCTGCTCAAAGAGCGCGCGAGAAACGCAAAAAACAGAGAGAGCAAGGCACAGACAGACAGAGAGAGTGAGATCATGCAAAGGCAACAGCAACAACAAGGAATATGCATTTGAAAACGAACGCGTAGGCGCAGATGAGCAGAAATCAAGAGAGGCAGCAAAGAGCAGCAGCAACAACAACAACGGGCGCCCCTTTTCCACGCCAACGCGATCTGTTTGCCAGTGCGCTTGTGTGTGTGTGTGTGTGCGAGCGTGTTTGGTGAGCCGGCGAGCCGGCAACGCGGCCGCTGCGACGCCAACAGGCAGTCGTGCCTCAGCACTCCAAAGCAGCAGACGTGTGTGTGGACAGACAGACAGACAGGCAGCAACACCAGCAACAGCAACGCAACGCAATTGAATATTCTCAAACGCAATTTGAATCACTTCTAATTAAAACTAAACTTGTTAAGAGAGAGACAGAGAGAGTGAGCGCTAGAGGAACGGAATAAAAGAGAATCGAAGCTTAACCAATGAAAATGTATCCAGTCGCTGCCCAGATGCTGCGCCTGCGCAGCGCCGCCAACGCCTGCGCCCGCACAATCACAACGAACCGCAGGCAGCGCAACACGGCGAGCGTTGAGCGGGCCCAGAGCATCAGCGAGCGGGACAAGGCGCTGCACTACAACGCCGAAGATGGCTACTACAAGACCTCGCCCTACGACCCCATCAAGATCCAGAATATGCCGTTGCACGAGTACGTCTGGCGCGACTTCAAAAAGTGGGAGAACTCCACGGCAGCGGTAAGTGCAGCTCAACAGCAACAGTGTTGCCTAACGCACAGAAATAGTGTTTTAAGTGGCTGAAAATAGAAAAAGTGTGAATTCAATTGAGAAATTTACTATGCGAACAATTCGTGAGTGAGAAATAATGAATATAAAAAAGATACAGTTAAATTTAAGTGTTAAAAAATGAAAGTGTAAATATTTAAGTAAACTGTATATCGTAGAATTTCTATCCGAAATGTTAGTGAGAGTATTTGATGCTGAGATATTAGAGTAAAACTTTTTTTTCGAGTGTTTTGAAAAGTGTTTTTGAAAGATTCCAATATTTAAAATATATATACATACATTTATTATTCAGAAATGAGCTAAGTAAATATTTCTTAGTTCTTGGGAAAAATCTAAAAATATATGAAAATCTTTAACAAGAAAGTTCATTATATACCAACATTTTGGAGCCATAAGTCAATAAAATATCAAAACATTTTTTTAGTGTTTCAAAATGTTTTTTTTTTTTTTTGTTGAAAATACCGAAGCTGAGATCTTTTCAGAACAAAATTCAAATGAAAATGCTGAAATTAACTAAAAAAAATTTAAGAAAAATGTAAAGTCTCTTTAAAAATAAAAAATTTAAGGATTTAGTAGAGTTAGGAACCTTTTTACCATTCTATAGCAAAACAAAAAACTGAACAAATAAATACATATATATTCGTCCCATATAGTCTGGAATTCAATATCAAAGTAATTTACGCCTTGGCTATATGTCTAGAGTGTTATTATTGATTTTCGAGTATTTTCCAACTACCAGGTGCTCAATCTGAAGTTTATATGTAATACATACACTCTAGTATATATGTATACTCTATAGACAAATTAAGTTTTAGATAGAGCTAATTGAATTGAATCAGCTACTTGAAATCTACACTGATAAGATGCTAGATAGTTGATGGTAGATCGAAGTGATTGATAGAGCCTAGACATTCATTGGAAATAGAGCACAACTATCAACTAACCTATTTGATATACCTTCACTGAATGTCTTATCGCTTCTTTATACACCAATTTCGTTATTCTCTTTTTGTTTATGCCATTTCATTGAACCTGAACCTATGCCAATACCTGGTGTTTACCTGTGCATATATGTACATATATCTATATATATATATATATGAGTGTGTTTATATATTCTTGTCTGGCACTGGGTGCTGAGTCTCTATCGAGTCCATAAGTCGCATGCTGACTTTAATAGGTCTGTGCGACTTGAGTCACGAGTGCAGTCACAAGTTTACCTGGAATTTTGGGTGGCTCATGAAGGTCTATCGGTTGCGGGCGACATCTTGTTTAACATATGTATTTATATGGGTCATTTCTTGGTTGCTCTGGTTTTCGCTAGATAAGATGTTCTTAGTGTATTGTGTATCTTAAGCAAAAATACCCATTTTAGATAAGTGCGAAAGTGAAATAATAAATATAGCACCAACTACGCCTTCACACTGAAAACATTTGAGATAAGGGAATGCCATACAGGCCATATAATAATAGAAATACCCACCATATATGTACATAAATATATTTAAATTAACTTGTATTTGTATATTATATATATATATATATATATATATATATATATATATATATATATATATATATATATATATATATATATATATATATGCAGAGAGAGAGGGAGAGGGAGAGAGAAAGAGACCCATTTGTAGCGCTTCGCTTGGGGCCTTGACCACTTCAAGTCGACTGTGAAATGGCATCAAATTGCTTTACATGCCCGATAAGAGCGACAATAACAGTGAGAAGTATGAAAGGGATAAAGCGCAGATATGACGTATGACAAGTGTTTCACATGGGAGTGCTCGACTAGCAGATACCCTGTACTTCGTACTTCGTAGTTGTTGCCCATGTTTATAAAATATCCGAAATATGCTTAAACAAGATCTTGATTGATGATTAAATAAATTGTATAGCATTATATTGTATATACCATATATTATATATGCATCTTTATACTATATATATTTTATTAGATCGAGCTATACTTTTGAAAAATGTTGATCTAACTATGTTTATACGCCATAGTTGCATAACACTATAGTATTTTATACTTTTTATAGTATTTTAATGCAACTAAAACCGTTTAGGAACGTTGCTAACGGGTATACACGGCTGCATAAAATACTGTTTAGAATGTTTTAATTTGATCTATACCCAATCGAGGCTTATCCATTTAGAATGCTAATTCTCGATTAACAAAGCTAGAGCTTCCCCTAGAAAGTTGTTCAATATGTGGGCGTGGCATAGCCTCAACATAAATCAGCAGTAGTCTAGAAGAGTTTTCATAAATGCCTAACTGGGTGTCTAACAGGGTATATGGGACAGAAATGCAACTTGTAAGAGATTGATAATGGAATTGAGAAATCAAAATGCAAGAGACGAGTGGGACAACAGTGTGCGACAGTGTCAGACAGAGAGGGAGAGCGAAAAAACGACTATAAATAGCTTCATGATCGAGGCGACTGTCGAGCTTGCATAAGCACCGCACACCGCCCACGCGCCCCGCCCACACCAGGGCGACAAACAAAAACAGCACGTAAAGCCCGCGCTCGTCGAGCCCCACTGCAGCCGCCCTGACCGCTAACTCGGCTCCTCCGCCCCGAAATCAAAGTGCAAAAGTTTTTCATTGAAATTGATTAGCTTACAGTGGGACAAAATCAGGGTTTGAGTGCTCGAAATGTGCGCGTGAGGCGCAAACAGCGGCTTGTGCACACTTTAAACCTAGTGTGCCTGAATTAAATGCAATTAAATGCAATGCACACACATAGCTCTCGATCTATATATATAAATATATATATATATATATATATATATATGTATTTATATTTAATGTAGTTAGCTGCACAGTGGGTGCAAAGTGCGAAGAATGCCAATTGAATTTCGATTTGTGGTGCAAAGCCAACAACAAAATAAACACAAATACGTTTTAGTTCTTTATATATGGCATAACGTGCAGTCTCGTTTCGCCATAAAATGCATGATATACCCTATATAGGTATATATAAAGTATATATATATATATATATAATAGTTTGCGCTGTTTCCAGGTGACTTGAAACTTCGTTTCCATTAACCCGATCAAAATATTCACACTTGTTTATACTAAAGATAAGTTATATACATATATAATATATATTTTATATATTGTTCTTAGTTGGCTAACATATCAGTAAACAGTTGGCTAGTAAATAATACGACTACATTCCTTATAATACACGTGAAATATTCTCATGTGAATCGACTCTTTGAGTTTCTTTTAATAAGATAAGCGGGTTGAAGAAAGTTCAGAGGTTTGTTGACTCTATATAGATTTATTTTGGAAGATTCTTTATCTGTTTAGTTTTTTAGAGTCAATGAGGTGCATTGATTGAAGCATCTCTGATGTGTCAAAGTATTTATATAGATCTCCCCTCTCTCTCTCTCTCTATATATGTATATATATATATACATATACAGCTGATTAGTGTGACATCCAGAGTCTATAAATAAGTATATTTTATCTATTGTGCATGCTGTTAAATCTTGATATTTATATATTTCTTTGACTTATTATACTATATAAAAAAAAAAAAATATATATATATATATATATAAATATAGTTTATTATATTTTTCAATATTTCTTTTCAATTTACATTTTGATATTTGTTTTTGTTTTTCTTTGTTCGGATAGCTCGAAAACTATTTAAGCTAACTGTGCTAACTTGAGTATATGTATATGTAGCTTTTTATAAATCAACTATAAATGCGACAAATTTGATATTTTTTAGTTTTGCTATAATTTTTATTTTATATTTATCACTTTCTTGATTTTTGCTAAATTTTAATGAAAAATTGATTTATGTAAATTCAAGTAAAGTTTAACTGCAAAGTGCAAGTCATTAAAGCATATTTGCCCTACTTTTGATACTCTGCTGGGATAGTTATACGGTCATTCTCTCCCTCTCTCTCTCTCTGTCTTTCTCTCTCTTTCTATACATCGCCCTTGAGCTTATCGCAAAAGAGCATTGAACTATTCGTTGTGTGCGTCTGCTATCATGATATTAATATGATTTTAATTGTCCAATAATCGGTGTGTAAAAGCAAGCAATCAAATAGAGACAAACATACACACACACACACACACACGTGTTTACGCATGCTAATTGCGATTGTTTTGCATTTCGATTTGCTGAAAACAATTAGCCGCAAATCAAATTTTGCTCTTTTTGCTTTTGCTTCAACTTCTTTGCTTCTGCCTTTGCCTTTGCCTTTGCCTTTGCATTTGCATTTGCCTTTGCATTTGCATTTGCCTTTTCCTTCTCCTTTGCCTGTTGCTTTTGGTTCTGCGGTGGGCCTGGCCTTCTTGTGCGAGCGTGACAGTGGCAGTGGGTGTGGATCAATGCATGGCGGGGTGAGCGAGAGGGGAATTGACTGTATTCTCGTTCTTCTTGTTGTTGTCTCGTTTGGCCAGCGAAAAAGTCAACAAACGTCGCGGCGTGCGAAACAACAAGCGACACACATACGCACACATGCACACATGGATATGCGAGAGAGCGACAGATAGAGAGAGCATAGTAATCATCTCTTTAGTTCTCTTGTGTGTTTTTGTGTCTTTTGCAGACTTTGTACTTTGCCCCACTGAACTTTGATCAGTGGCCGCAGAGCTGTTCGAGCGGAACGCAGCAGCAACAACGCGTCAACTGTTCAAAATCATTTTTCTGTTTTTTTTTTTCTTTTTTTAATTTTATTTAAATTGTCTTTTTTTGTTATTTTTTGTTATTTTGCTTAATTTAGTTGATTTCTTTAAATTCGACATTTTAATGTGCTTGTTTTTCGCTGTTTCTCTTGTGTTCTCTTCTTTTCGTCTATGTATGTTTATTTATAATTCGCGCTGCGCAAATAATATTAGCGTCGGCTAGCCGGACCCCCCCCCCCCCCCCCCCCCCCCGCAGGCCCTCTTTTCTTAGCCGAGTCTAAAACAGGGTCTTCGCTGAAAGGCTGGGCTTAAGTTTGGCATGGCCTTGGCAAAGGTCAATGGAGCTCTCAACTAGCCAAAACTTTGGCTATGAAAGCCACAAATGAACGCATTTAACATCCGCGTGAATAACTTGAACATTTATCATACATATAGTATACACATATCTTAATAAGTATTCTCTTTTATAGGACATATTTGGTACTAAAGTTCAAGTTAAATCATGAACAAATCAAATACTCTTCTTAGAACTATAACACTTATCTCAGCTACGTGAAATAGCTGCATCTCATATAATTTATTTATTTTGTTCTCTGATAAACATTTTACACTTTGCACTTATCAGGCACATCAAATCATATCATATCACTTTATCTATATCTTATTCATGTTTTAAAGTCCAATAATTTTCGTTTTGTGCCTTCACCTCTCCTCTATTTACTTTCAAATGTAATTCTACTGCGGCCTAGGCGAGTTTATGTTAATTGAATTCAATTCATATAACCATGACCTATTCTCTGCCCAAAACTTTGTCTCCAAGTGTTTACATGCCACTAGAGATTATTGAACTTTTGTGAGCTTTTTTCAGAAAATTGTATTTATATATTTATAATAATATCAGTTTTCTAACAGAAATCTCTGAAAAAGAATGCTTCGTAAAATATTATTTTCTAGATAAGATTTGGTTGGGGGTTTTTTTTTGGGGTACCAAAAGCAATATTTTTGCAAACTTTATAGATAGAATCTATATTTCCCGCTGACTAATCCATATCTCTTTTGTTGTACTATAATATGATAGACGAGTTATTATCTCTATAATCTTCAGCAGTTTTCAATAAAAAAAAGATACAAGCATATGTACATATGGGTTACGACTTCTAACTTAGGAGATATTAAAATATATAACTGATCTCAAAATATCTATAATATTAAAAAGTTTGTTATAAAGATTTGTCCAGGGTCTATTTCCTTTGCTGTTGTATATTAATCATAGATCTAATATACATGAAAAATGATTAGCTGATTTTTATAGTATAGACTAATCTTTCTATTCCACTATTCCTAAAGTCCATTTCATTGTTGTCTATCAATCATTGATCTAATATATAAGTACAAAGCTTTGTCCAGGGTCCATTTCCACTTTCCTTTGCTGTTGTATATTAATAATAGACCCAATATACATGAAAATTGATTAGCTGATTTTTATAGTATAGACTGATCTTTCTATTCCACTTCTCCTAAAGTCCATTTCATTGTCATTTCATCAATCATTGATCTAATATATTATATGATATATGATTGACTGATCTTTAGAGTATAGATTGATCTTTCTTTTCCACAGCTCCTAAGTTTCTTATGATAAGATCTCTCAGTCCTATCAAATATATACATATATATGTATATACATATTTCTAAAGTTTCTCTTACTTTATACCAGTCTATAATATTTCCCATTTACTAATCACTTCTATTTTTACTCTTTCAGGTCTGCGTGATCACCGATCGTCAATATACGTACGCCCAGCTACGCGATGCCAGCGCCGCCTTTGCTGTGCGTCTTCAGACGAAGTTCAAGCTGTTCAAGCCCGATATTCTTGCCATTTGTCTGCCAAATATGCCAGAGTATCCGATCGCAGCGCTGGGCGCCATCGAAGCTGGTCTCGCTGTGACCACAATCAATCCAATTTATACGCCAGGTAGGTCGTGATCTGAGCGTGGGTCCGGGTCTGGGTTGCCAGCACGTGGGCGGCTTATCGCTCCATCCGAGCGACGCACTCGCGATAAGCTGACACAATTATATGTTGAATCTGGTTTAATTATCCCTTATCAGAGCGGGAATTGTTAAGCTAATCGGCGGGCGTAGTCCGAGTCCAAAGATCAGTCACTGTACCAGATAGGCCCCCAAATAATATTTGCGAGGTTACGAACTCGTCTCGAAGACTGACTGACGCACATCTGTCTATCAATTCGTTGCTCAAAGGCTAAGCTGTGCTCTAGCGCAAACGGATGCGACACACAGTAAACAAGTAAAAGCACTACGGAGCAGACGGCGGGAGGGACTAGACGGGGAATGCCAAGCTCAGTGTGTTGACTGATAGTAAAGAGAGATTGGCACTAGTTTAAGTAATAATAATTCACATTGAGTGCGATATAAAAGAGGAATTTAAGAGGCAGCGATAAAAATAGAATAATCTTTACGAATGTGAAATAAAAGTATAGATCGGAAAGGGGGAAAGTCAACGAATACCACAAAAAGGAGAATGCATATAGAAAAGATCTGCCAAAAAAAGTAGAGAAATACTTAGGAAAATTTTTAAGAAACTGAATAAAAGTAGTCAAATCAAATGGGACTGAAAGCGAATATTAAGAAAATGGCAGCAGCTAAGTATAAAATATTGTTGATAGATTAAAGAAGTAGATAGAAGAATGCCTAAAACTGTTAGGGGTGGTGGGCAAATATCTAGTAAAATCCTTAAGAAAGAGGAATGAAAGGCAATATGAGGAAAGATAGCAGCAGATAAATATGGGAGATAGCTGCTCGAGCTAACGTTTACGAATGCCACGTAAAGAAGATTGCAAAAAAAAGTCTTCTGTCAGAAAGGGGAGATAAATGTATAGGAAATTCCTTTCATATGTGAATAAAAGTATTCCGAAGAAAGATAAATGAAAGGAGCTGTGGCAAAAATAACAGCAACTAAAATAAATAAATAATTGGTACTATACAAGCAAACGTTTACGAATGCCACATAAAAAAGAATGCCAAAAAGAAGACTTTTCTCAGAGAGAGTACACATGAGACACATGTCTAAGAAAATCCTTAAAAATGTGCATAAAAAAAGAAACGAAATAGGAAATAGCGAAAATATAGCAACAGGCAAATAAAACTGATAGATAATATAGAAAAAGCGAACGTTTACGAATGACACACAAAGAGGAAGGCGAAAAAGTACCTTTTACGCTACAGAACTAATCAATAAGGGCTCAAACCTTTTCTCATACCAGCTAATTAATTGATTTAAGCCCGAACTAATTTTTCGCTTTTCTTTGCAGATGAAATTTCTCGCCAGCTGACGTTCAGCAATGCTAAATTCCTGTTGGGCAGTGTGTCTGGCTATGAGACGCTGCGAGAGGCATGCCAGCTGGCTGGCAAGCAGATGCCCATCGCTGTGGTGCGCAGCACCACGTCGGAGGTGCTGCCAGCGGGTGCGATTGATTTCTTTGAGCTGATCAGCACGGAGAATGTGCGCTACGATGAGCTGTGCCCGCCCAAGGATGCGTCTCCCGATGACATGGTCTTCCTGCCCTTCTCCTCGGGCACCACGGGTCTGCCCAAGGGCGTGGTGCTGTCCCACAACAACATCAGCAGCAACTGCGAGCAGTTACAGGATGCGCTGCCCATCGATTCACTCCAGTTCCAGGACACGTTGCCCGCGGTGCTGCCCTTCTTCCACATCTACGGTCTGACCGTGGTCATGCTGTCCAAGCTGGGCCAGGGCGCCCGATTGGCCACGTTGCCCGCCTTCAAGCCGGACGACTTCTTGAAGGCCCTCGACACATACAAGGGCAGCATCCTTAACCTTGTGCCACCCATTGGTGAGTTGTTGTAAGGGAGAACACTGTAGTAAAATAGTTACTCTAATTTTATTTCTTTCTCGCTTCAGCCTTGTTCATGATTAACCATCCAAAGCTAACGAAGGACCTGGCCTCAGCGCTGCGCGTTGTGATGTCAGGTGCGGCGCCCATTGGTCAAAACGACGTCGAGCGCTTCCTGAAGAAGTGAGTAGAGGTGTACAGTAAAGCTCGAGATGAACCTTTCTAATAGGCTGATATCATGCTGTACTTTTGAGCATATTACCCCATTGTCATCTAGCTTACATCTGAGTCTTCCTTACCTTGTTTTACATGTTAAGCTGGTTTTGTTAAATCTCTTAAATGCATCTTATTTATATCTTATTATTTCATATATTGGTTATCTTTTACCTTATGATCATATAACCCATTTTGTTATCCTTTTAAATTTGCTTCAGCTAGCATCTTCTCTAGTCTTCCCTACCTTGCTTTACATGTTAAGCAGACTTTGTTGAATCTCTGAAGTGCATCTTATATACATCTTATTATATCAAATATTGGTTATCTCTTGCTAATCTCCAACTTGTGCTAAACCTATTTACAGTCAACTGAATGCCCTTTGTTTGCATGACAAGATGCTTTAAAAATCACACTAGTAATCTTTTGATAACTCGCTGATAAGCATTCGTTAGTCTCCTCGTAAGCTGTTACAGCGCCATTTGCACATTGTTATTCACTTTCTTGATAAGATTCAGTTAATTACCTGATAAGTTTTCGTAAGCCTCTTTATAATCTCTCCAATGAGCTTCAAGTTTACCGCATGTTAATAGCTTCATTAACTTTTAAGCATTTTAAGTATTTATTGATCTCTTGATAAGTATTTCGTATTCTCATACTTTAGCTTTCATATTTCTTGACAAGTCTTATGAGGCTTACCCTAACGATTTCATATGTAGCTCATTATAATTAACTGTCGGGAAAATTCCTGGTAAACCTCTGATAAGCGATCCTCCGATCAGGCTCTTCTTTAGAAGAATAACGATTGGTCCTCTTATGATCTTCGTAGCTGTAGATGCATTGTCTTATATATAAATGAATGTATTCTGCTTACTTTTAGCTTTCCGATCTCTTGATATATCTTATGGTACGAGCAGTTTCATATATAGTTAATTATAAGTAACTGTCAGAAAACATCTTACTAAGCAATTAGCCTCTTATTACCAAGAACAACAACTGTGTTCTCATCACTTTCTTAATCTACAGATTATATAGATTATTAGATTACTTAAACTAATCCCTCTCTCTATTATGGCCCTTCAGGTTCCCCAATACGCGCTTCATGCAGGGCTACGGCATGACGGAGGCATCGCCCGTTATCCTGATGACGCCCGAGGGCAATACACGGTACGCCTCGACAGGCGTGCTGCCAGGCAGTACGGAGGCCAAGATTGTGCCGCTGGACGGTGTCGATTCGAAGGGCGTGGGAGCGCGTATCACCGGAGAGCTGTGCGTGCGTGGACCACAGGTGATGTCCGGCTATTTGAACAATCCGGAGGCCAACGAGTTGACCTTCTTTCCGGGCAAATGGCTGCGCACGGGCGATGTGGCCTTCTACGATGAGGATGGCTACTTCTATATAACGGATCGCATGAAGGAGCTGATCAAGGTGAAGGGCTTCCAAGTGCCGCCAGCTGAGCTAGAAGCGGTGCTGCGCGACCATCCCAAGATTCTAGAGGCAGCCGTCTTTGGCATACCCCATGAGCTGAACGGCGAGGCGCCGCGAGCCATTGTTGTGCTGCGCCAGAACGAGACGGCAACGGCCGAGGAGATCGCCGCGTATGTGGCGGAACGTGTTGCACACTACAAGAAGCTCGAGGGTGGCGTCATCTTTGTCGATGAGGTGCCCAAGAATCCGACCGGCAAAATACTGCGCAAGGATATCAAAGAAAAGTATTCGGACTGAGCCAACAAATCTCGCAAAACTGCAGTTTTTACATAGCTGTTAAACATCTAACTATTTTTTATGTTTTAATGTTTTTTTTTTTTTGTTTTTTTTTGTTTTTTTAATTTCGATTACCATTTGGTATCTCTGTGGATCCGATAAAATGTGACCCGTCAATGTTGGCAATTGCCAGCGAAGATGCGGGCATTGTGAGCATTGCATTTAGATGAGTAGCCCCCAGGGTGGCTGCGACGATAGCGAGTAAAGCATAGCGAGTAACGAGTAGCATGTAGAGAGTAGCGAGTGATGAGAATCGCGAAGTGAAAAGCTATAAGCGAGTGGTGAGTGGCGAGTAGCAAGTAACGAGTAGCGAGTAATGAGAATCGCGAAGTTAACAGCTATAAGCGCGTGGTGAGTGGTTAGTAGCGAGTGGCGAGTAGCGAGTAGCGAAAAGAGAATCGTGAAGTGAACAGCTATAAGCGCGAGGCGAGTGGTGAGTGACGATAAGCGAGTGGTGAATAGAGAGTAGCAAGTAGCGAGTAACGAGTAACGTGTGGGAAGTGGCGCAAATAGTTGTTGCTAGAACGTTGCAAGTGCCAAGAATGGATAGCAACTATCGAGTATCGAGTGACAGGATGGGAGTAGCGAGTAACGAGTAGGAACTAACGGGTAGCTGTTAACGTGTATCGTTTAGCGAGTAGCGAGTAAATAGTCACTGGATTGGTCCATAGCTTGTAAGTGTCGTAGCGCTATTTAGACTCGTAGCCTAGGCTTGTGTGTACCTAAACTACAACAGAGTATATATTGATAACGCTGGACCTGCATAGTATACCATAGTATACACCAATATCAGTCCGATCCCCGAACGGACTTAGCTCTAAGCCACCACATTTTTTTTTGTTATCTCTATGAAAAATACCATGTAAGCTAGTATTTAGATATGGATATATTTACAACTATACGTATACATATATGTATGTGTATGTATTTTACTTGTATATGAACGTTTTGTAATAAAGATTTGAGTGACCAACATACAGCCGAGTGTTTCCATAGTAAAAGACTTCCAGTATATACATTTATTCTGTTTTTCTTTTCAATTTATTTATTTACGACAAAATACACAAAATTTTAGATTCGATTTATTTAGTTATATTATTCTCTTGCACTGTGAAACATATATCAATTTAAGTTATTTGCACTTAATATACAATAGAAAAAAAATATATATATTCATTTATATATATATATTATGTTATATATATTTTATACTTTTGTTATTCTGAATTGGTTGTAAATGCTTTTACGTTGCAGATTCTTCTTCGGTTAATCTAGTGGTTTTTCTTTTTGTTGTTCTCATTTTTTTCTTTCTTAACAATTTGTGTAATCGGAATTTCATTTTTCTTTTCTCTTAACAGGGCTGCATTCACTTCGCTGAATTGTTTTGATCTGCTAAGCACTCTAAAGTATTTCCTGGTAGAAATTTGTATTGAAGCTTAAGCCTAGATAGCTGAATCATACAAAAGTGGGCAAATAAGTGAGAGAGAATAAGAAGTTTTCACTTCTTGGAAAAATTTATTGACTTACGATCATAGCTAACTTATGATCAAACTGATTTAAGATCACTTTACATAATAGAAATAAATTTATCAGTATTTTTCGAGCTTTTCCCTTTATACCTTGATAATATTTAGCCTTATAGAGTATGTCAACTCTAATGAAAACTTTATGGAATAATTTTTTGATGTCAGAATAGATCTACACCATCTAGTTTCATTTGACCCAAGTGATCCAATAAATTAATCAATTATTGCTTGCTTTTTTTCAAGAAAACTCTAGAAATGCTTCGCAACTCTTAGAATTCTGTAAAGTTTAGCAGCCCCGTTGAATTATACTAGAAAACCAAAATAGATTAAAGCAAAAGAAAAGAAGATAAATAGAAAAAAAAACATTATTTATTTCGTACAAATATCGTTTTATAGGTCTTTCTCTATATGTATATATAGACGTTTTTTTGTATTCGTTAAGAGGGACAAATAGACTGTGGACATACATAAAAAATTGTTTTAACTAAATTTAAGTTTTAATAAAAGGGAAATTTCGTGTGTGAATGTGGAAGAGCGGCTGCGACTGAGGCGTCACTGAAAATTCGTGTGCATTGAACTGTGTGTGTGTGTGTGCGTGTGTGTAAGTGTGTGTGTGTATAAGTGCCTGTTGGCTCCAGCGTTGGCACAGTGGGACGTTGTCGTTGTCGTTTTTATCAGGCAGTAATTGTAGTTTTAGTGTTGTTAAACTGATTGAGTGCAGTGTTGGAAAGCAACGAAGCAATGCGTTTTATGGCACTGCTCAACACTTAACGTCTGTGAATGCTTTTGTGCGATTGTAGTTGAGCTTACGAACTAAATGGTGACAAATACAAATACAATTTAAAATACAATTAGACACATACACACACAACCGTGTGTATGCGTGTGTGTGTGTGAGTGTGAGGGTACGTCAATATGTGTAAATATATATATATGTATATGTGAGTGGGTGAGGTGTATTTATATATATATGTAACTAGCACACTACACAATAAATTTGTGTTTACAAACTGTTTTTTCTCATTTAAATTTTTGTTATATATATTTTTTTGGTATAATTTTTTTTTTTTTTTTTTTTTTGTAATTTCTGCTTATTAATTGAGAAAAGGCCACAAAATGCGTTTGCGAATGCGTGCGAAATGCATAAATTTTGTTTCATTATTTTTGTTTTTGTATATATGTATAGACATATATATGCTTTAGCTTTAGTTTGATCTGATTCCTCATTTGATTTGTCAAACTACTCCCAGGAGGCTTGTTGGTGGGTGGGGGCTTTGCTTCTTTTTGTTGCTTTCTGCTGTGCTATTGCACACACACACACACTGACACACATAATATCGGAGTACATTTTGCTATATATATACATATATCGCATTATATATATATGTAAGATTATCGTTCGATTCCATTGATGCTTCGCCAGCTCGCTCTAACAAATGCGTTCTTCTTTTCTCTCTATCGTTCTCGTTTTTTTTTTTTTGGTTAGCTCTCTCTCCCTCTCGTTCCTTCTTTCTGTCTCAGATTCCTTCTCTTTCCGTCATTTCCAGTTGCAATTCCTTTTGGGGTTACGTTGTCATTGCCATTTGCTGCACATCCCATTCGATTAGGTTTCACGCCTTGGCTCCGGGTATCTTGGACAGCACCTTGGACAGATCCACTCCGGTCAGCGCATTGATCGAGGGCGGCAGCTGGGCCACCAGGCGTGTCACATCGTTGGTCAGATTGTCGTTGCCTCCAATCAGGACGATCTCATCCGTCTTGGCCAATGGGGCGGCCACCTCGGCAGCGATCTGGAATCAACGATAAATATATATATAGCTGTCTCTCTGCATCACTCTTTCTCTCTCTCTCTCTCTCTCTTTCTCTTACCTTGGGCAGTGATTCGAGCACAATGTTCATGATAGCTGCATCCCCGTACTGCTTGTAGACATTCGCCTTCATTCGCATGCGCTCCGCCTCCGCCTTGCCCACCAGCTCGATGGCGTGAGCTTCCGCAGCGCCGATCTTTCGGATGCGCTCCGCCTCGGCTCTGGCGCTCTCGATGGTCTGGCATCTGAAAAATAGAATCGGAGTTAGCCAGATAAACTTTTTCTAAATATTACTTATACGAAGCGTTGTACGAAACATAATTTGTATTCATGAATCAAACATATTTCGATTTAAATACAGTAAATCTGTTTATAACGACGCTCAAGGGATCGTCGTTATACAAGGAAGACGCTATAACCAAATAAGTTTGCTCATATAGGTTTGTCTGGGGACCAGAACTTTCGTGGCAATAGTCGTACGAACGCTATAGGCGGAGTCGTTATAGCCGGATTTTAGCGTACATCAAACTATACTGTACTATATTTATACAGTTGTTCAGAGGTAAGGCTAGTCTCAAGGATTTTTTGGTATTATATAACTATAACTTATTCAGTTCAGAATGATATATAATATAGAATTTAATTTGCAAGCTCAAAATATGCATAAACAACATATGGATCAAGTTAGAATACTAAGTGTGAGGGCAGGTGATCTCACCTGTATAAAAATATAATAATCATATATATATATATATACATATTACGCATACGTATCGTTGTACAAGGCAAAATGAAATCATTATGCAATCAAGAATCTATTTTTAGATCGAACAGAGCCTTTGCCAATCAGTTAACTGATTGCAGAGCTCAAAATATTTAAATTGGTTGTTAAATAATTGTGGGAAGATAAATTGAGGAGGAACTTGAAAGCTTCTTTCTGAGTTTGGGATTTCAGATTGACTCTCTTTCATATTTCTTTTTGAGTGCTAAGTATGCAAGATAGACTAGATTGACTAATATTTCTTTTCTTTCTATCACATTTCTTTTTGAGTGTTAGGGATTTCCGATTTATTGACTAGTAATTTCTTGCTCACATCGTCATACTTGCTTGACATTTTCTCAAAGAGTTCACATCGTTTCGCTTCACTTACTGTTTGCCCTGGGCGATTGTCTGGACGCGATAGGCTTCGGCCTCGGCGGGCAGCTTGACGGTGCCGATGAGCTCACGATCCTTGCGCTGCACTTCCTGCGACTCGATCTCGATCTGCTTGCGGCGCTCCACAACGTCAATCTGGATCTCCTCGTTTCGAATGCGCTGACGTATCTTGGCCGCCTGCAGCTCGTAGGCCAGCTGGGACTCGGCCTTGGCCGTGTTGATCTCCTGATCGAAGTTGGCCTTCTGCAGCTTGTACATGCGCGTATTGTCCTCGATCTTCGTGTCCGTCGAGTACTTCACATCCATGGCGCTCTTCTCGCACTCGGCCTCCCGGATGCCAGCGTCACGATTGGCCTCCGCCACGCCCGCATCGGCATCACGCTTCACCACAGCCGTCTGCGCCTTGCCCAGCGAGGCCAAGTACTGCACATCATCGTAGACATCCTTGATGGTAAAGGACAGAATCTCGATGCCCATGCGACCGACATCCGGTGCGGCTACCTCGCGCACAAGCGCAGCGAACTGGTCGCGATCTTTGTAGACTTCTTCGACTGTAAGCGTTCCTGTGGGCATCAAGAGAGAGAGAGAGAGAGAGAGAGAGAGAGAGACAAGATATGAGAGAGTGAGAGCTATAGATATTCTCTAATCGAGATTGAGTTTCGCTTAGGCTGGCTTACCGTTTCACCACCAACCAGGTGGTGCCCACTATCATGACTACCTTAAAGGTCCCAATCCACACCATCGACATGACTTCGACTGTTGCCAGTTGGGCGTTTGGCTGTTCAAAGCCCAATGAGTACCCCGACTAAGTTTGCACTGACAGCGGCGAGCACTGTTATTAGTCGTTTATACCTAGGCCTAGGCAGTCAACTAGTTCTTTCCTTATAATCAAGACATTTGTATTACCCTTGACGTCATTGGCGCAGTCTTATCGACTAGCTCTTGTGGCTTATCAGCGTACGTCACTGTGCCGCGAATGAAGAAAGCTCGTGCTGAAAGCTTAAAGCCCTTCAAGCTTACAATAATTGGAATTCGCTGAGCTTTCAATTGTTTTTAACACTTTTTGATTTATGTTCACCTCAAGTTTAGCATGCCGATGCATAAACTACTAAAAGATGAAGTGTTTTCTGTGAGGCTTTTGCTTTGTTTGAGAAGTATTTAATGAAATTCCTTTGTTGTTATTGTTTGTTATTTTATTAATTAATTAACAAATATTCTTTAAGACTTTAACTAATATAATTTGCATTTCATTTCAACAAGAAACAAGAAAACAGATATTGACACTTGGCTTAGGAAAAACGAGCTCTAGTTTTCCTTTATTTTATACATAGTATTTTACTAATCAATTGTTATTTATGTTAAGTGCTAAGGTTTCTAGTTTATTTATCTTCTATTTTGTAGCGGTCTGGCAACTCTGTTTTCCAAAAAAACTGAAATTTGCATTGCTTTTTCTTTACCCAGTTTTATTTAAGTATGAAAACTGAGCTTTAGGCTAACTAGCCTTAAGTTCTCTGAGGAATATTTTCTTTTTACAGCAGAACTGAACTTTAAACAGATATTGGCACTTGGCTTAGGAAAAACTAGCTCTAGTCTTCCGCAGTTTTCCTTCCCTGCTTTAGGCTAAGACTCTTACAGGATTTTCTGGATATCTGCAGCAACTATTAGATATTTTACTTTTCCCCCTTGAGACATAGACAAGGTTAGTTACAATTGCTGTACTTCTAACCCCTAAACCAATTCAAGGTCAAGATCGAAGAGGGCTTCGCCCACACAACAACACACAGCAAACAGCTGAGCGGTTCACACGCGATTTAATTCAATGAAAGAAAAATAGAAAATATAGAGCTCGGTACGATTGGGGGCGGGTTTTGCTGTGGGCAGGTTTAATTGAGAACCGCTCGGAAACGTTGCGACCGGAGCGTCGCTCGGCGCGCTTACAACTGACACAAAAAGCGCCAGAGAGAGAGAGAGCCTGTCTGTTCCAAGACGACGCCAACGACAATCGACAAACTAAATATTCAATTTGAGCGCATTGCACAATTGGAAATCGCCTTGAGAATGAGATATACGATTTATGCTTTAAGTATGGCAATTATAGCGATTCTAACGCCAAAGGCCCTCACACGACACGCTCCAAACTCTTTCGGCCATAATAACGCGGGTTCTATTCGAATCACACGCACTGAGCTCAGTTCAACGCACTCATAAAGCTTCTCAAGTCTAGTTTGATTTAAGCAATCAATTTGACAACAAGGTCGAGTCAAAAACTCGATTAGAATATGACGTAGCTGATGACTAGCAACAGAGTGAGACTCGCTCAAAGTTAACCATTCAAGGGTTCTAGTGGAGTACTTGAACAGTTCCAAGTATCATAGAGCTCTAACTAGTCGAACTAACTAAGTCCAGTTGTTGTTTAAAACAAGTATAAGTGCTCTAGTCGAGACTGCTTGTCTAGGAGAGCCCTGCAAATAGCTGATATTCCAATAATTTTTCGCATTCTACAAAAACCAACACACGCTCTGCTTACGTTGCAGTTGACGTAGCGATTGCGCTTGCGCTGCACTTTGAGCTTTGTTATGGGAAACTATTTGTTGAATAAGTTTTCTTTTAGATGGCCTTTCGTGAACAAACTTTCCGAATGTGATAATGACATTCAAATTTGTGTGGTTGTTAAAGCATAAGTTTCTAGTATTTGATATAGGTTTTTTTTTCTTCAAATTTTTGACACAGGGGGTTTGGTTTTCAAAATCTAGAAATTTAATACTCTTTGTATTATACATTAATACATTATTCAGTATACGCTCAAAAAACAAAGTAAAATTATCGATTATTATCGATAAAAATAGGATGAGTAATCGAAAAAAAATAATAAGCTCTTATTTCGTATATCGAGTCTCTAGCTCTTGTGGCTTATCATGTATCGACTCAGTTTTATCGACAGGCTATATCGGCTCAGCTCGTCGCCCTGATCAAGAATATATATACTTTATTGGCTCTGTCACGCCTCCTTCTGCCTGTTACATATATTTTCACAAAACCATTATACCCTAGTTCCCCATTTTCAATAAGTTCCGCTTCTCTAACTACTGTTTTATCTTTATTGTATCACTTATGACTTGAAGCAATTGAATTCGCGCTTTTAGTGCTTTAACCTGGTTTGTCACCTCCATTATGAGTGATCCAGTTAGAGTGACTCAGACTCATGCATGATAAGCCGTATTTACAATTCTATTTTTACTCGTTCTCAAAGTGAAAAGATTTCATCGTAATTGTGCGTCTGTCTGAATGAGCGCAAAGCCTGACTCCGTTATATCAGCTGGGGACTTTAAATTTGGAATATATAAATACTTGTTTTTACAACTTTCGGTAGTATCCGACTGATCAAGTCTTATCAAGTTGCTACCAAAGTTAATACGCAGTTACAGTGGGCATTAATTTTGTTTCTGATTAATAAAATTACATATATTCCGACAGTCTGGCAACACTTACATTACATCAGTTTCTCATAGAATCTGGCAGCGCCAAATCCAACTTGCTCTCAGATGAGCTCCATGCCAACCTAACAGGAACTTAACATTCAGATCAACTTTTAGCATTTAGCAAATGCAAAATAAACTATATACCTATAGATCTCGAATATACCCTTATGAATAAATAACTTCATAATATTTCCTTACCCAATATGGCACGCAGATGCCCTTCCAGGGTTTGCAGAATGGTCTGCTTGATCTCCTTGACGCTCTTGCCCAGGAATTGCTCGCTGGCCGTGCCTAGCAGCTCGTCGGCCTGATGATGAAAATAATAAACATTCATCATCTGTGTGTGTGTGTGTGTATGTGTGTGTGTGTGTGTGTAGAGTGTGTAGAGAGCGTGTTTGTGTGTTTGGGTATGCGAATAGTTGATTAAATGAATTTATGATCGTGTTATTAATTGATTCATATTTGTTGTTTGACACGGCACACACAGAGATGAATAGGGGAGAGGGAGAGAGAGATAGATAGATATGGGAACAGAGTGCGACGGACAATCCAAAGCCACAGCCAAATAATTGAGTGGTTATTTAATGTTAATTAATGTTATCGATAATTTTTGATTAGTTTTTGATTAGTTTTTGAAGTAATTACGATTCATTTATACCCACACACACACACGCACACAGATTCGCACACACACACGCACACATTAAACGTAACAGTAACCGTAACATTAACAGTAACATTAGCAGTAACAGTAACAGTAACGGTAACATTAACATTAGCAGACGTTTAGCAGTAGGCGTAATTAGAGATGATGTTTTTTTTTTTTTTTGGTTTATTAATAGTAATTATTATATATTAGTTGTTGTTGTAGTTGTTGTTTTTTCAAGCGATTTGTTAATTTTGATTTGTTATCATTTACAGTTGTTTTTGTATATTTTTTTTTGTCGGATTCGTTTGATGAGTTGAGTTGATTGGAGTCGAGTTGAGTTCAGTTGATTCGAACGATTCGAGCGCAGGGTAAGTGGTTGGTAAAAGAAAGTAGAGAAGAGGTAAAAAACACAAATGTCAACAAATTTCGACTGTTTATGTAGACTGTAGGCTCAATTGAATAAAGCTAAAGAGCATACAGCTCTTTTTCTCGAATACTATTAAATGAATGAGTGCTACGCTTACTATATATGTATATATGTTTGGTATATATGCATGTGATACAAATCATAAGATCTAAACGACAAAAGCATGCAGCAAATGATATGGCACCATTAAACAGGGGACTCGACTCAAGATCTGAATCGTGCGTGAATTGTGCGTGTGCGTGTCTGAGTGTGAGTCAATGTGCTATGATTGAATGAGTTTGTGTGAGTGTGAGTTACATCGCATTAAGTCAAGATCAACGAAACCAAAACCGAAATGAAAATCGTTAGAGGGGAAACAATGTTAGCGCAGTAAACATACCTCGTTGTTAGCATAATCATTATTTTTATACGAAGATGACTGTAATAATGAAATGAAAATAATTAAGTAAGAAAGAAGAAGTAATTTTGAATCATTGAAGAGCCAAATAAACTATGCGAATTAAATCATGCCTAGTGACAAAATAAAATTTAGATAAGCCAATTGTTGATAACGAGCGAGTGAGTGTTTATGAACGTGAGCATACGATTCTAATTTTAATTTACAGCTACTGTGAATGATTGACTCATTGATAAGTCCTGTGAACTGTGATCCATTCAATTGCTAATTCTAATATGTATTCTAAATATATTTTAGTTACAGTTATTTACAAATGTCGTTGAACACATACAGAGGTATGTAAATTCCAACTACTGTGAATGAGTTGATACATGTGTGGCGAACGTTTTGAATATTTATTCAAACTGCTTACACTGTTTCTAGTCGGTGTATTATGTTTTATAAACAGATGCTTGCCTAACCTAAAATATTTTGATTCATAATGACTATGAATGATCATTTGCATGCGCCATGAACTGAGTGATGCTTTTATAATAGAATTGAATGTATAAAAAGTATAGCTACTGAAAATATACTGGGAATAATGATTCGAATACATGATTGAAATTTGCACTGCATAAATAATTCGAGCCCAATCAGCTTGAATCATTTAGAATCATTATTATTCAAGTCGGCTTTTAACACATTTGAATGCAATTCATTTATAATTCAAATAGTAATTCATAATGTGATTCAAATCACAGTTACTGTTATTTTCAATGCTTTCATTTAGGGTAAAGTTTGTAAGCGACTGTGCGAAAAGTGCTTTGAGTCACAGTTACTGTGAACTCGTGGTTGCTATGAATGAGCAGTACGGTGCCACAGCAATGATTCAAATGCTATACTCAATATAAAGATTTATACGAAACTAAAGCGATTTTCACAACTTTACGATACGTTCTACACTTACTTTTGATGGATCAGTTCTAAGGCGCTTGCAAGGCTAAATATAGTAATTGAATTGATTTGGAATTGTTTTTGTGGTAGGGAATGGGAGGAGGGCCGGGAATCGAAAGAGTTAAAACATACATAAACAAAACAAAATGCTAAATCGGATTAAAATATACGATAATTTAATGAATATATATATTTTTAAACTTTTTCATTGGGTAGATATGATGCTATAAGGAATAGTAAGCCAAATTTCAGACGCGTTTCTACGTAGCTACGAAAAATGCATGCCAAATACAAAAGATTATATAAGAATAAGGTTATGTATATATATGTATATAGAGGTAGGTATATCTGTAGGATTGAGAGAAGCTAAATAACTTGCATAACAAAACTGAAAAACTGCAATTACATGCTCCCACTGGGAGAGCTGCTAACGTAGCCGATGAGAGTGGCTAAAAGGAAAAGACGAAAGAGAGAGAGAGAGGGGGGAGTGCGGCTCGCCCGCTCGCCCACATACCTTCATGATCTTGCACTGCGCCACGCCGGTCACCGTCAGCGGTACGCCCTGAGCGGTCTCCACGTTCTCGCACATCGGATTCAGCGTCATCACGTTCAGCGAGAGCCGCTGCACGTCCGTCACCAGCCACCAGGCCCAGGCCCAGCCGCCGACAATTGTTCGCTTCTTCGTCGAGCCGCAGCAGCCACCTAACAGAGTGGGAGAGAGCGAGAAAGAGAGAGAGAGAGAGGGTGAGCAGGAATAAGTTAATATTCGATAGAGCTGACAGTTTAGCGGACTTAAAGCTAAATTTGTTAGCATTTAGTATGTAGGTATACAAATAATATAGCAAAATGTATCATTTTTAATCAATGCAAATATTTTAAGCTAAATTTTTAAAAATATAAAAAAAGGTAAATATAATAATGGTATAAAATATTTAATAATATATAAAATGTGTAATATCTAAATATTTTCAATTAAATATTTAAATATATAAAAAAGTTAAATTATTAAAAAATATAAAATATTTAAAGATATTTTATATCAGCTTTTTTTATATATTATTCCATAAAAATTCATATAATCAGAGAATTACATATTTATTTATTTATTTAAAATTTTATTTAATGCTTAATCTGCAAGCCTTGTGTATGTTGATATGTGGATAAATAATGACAAATTTTTTAAAATAATATTTAGTTAACAAAAATAATGTTATCTAAATATTGTTTGAAATAATGTTATCTAAATATTGTTTGAAGTGCAGGCGACGAAATAAAGAAAAAGCCGAGAGAGTGTTAGATCTAGCAAATTTGTGTAATTTATTTGTCATTTTTTCGCATTATATGATTTGTCATGGCAAAAGAAAAAAAGTCTTAACAGCAAAAGTCTATTCAAAATTTAGCTAAAATTGAAAAAATATTTATTCTACTACCATAATTATTTCTATAACTAACTGTATATAAACTGATCTAATTTTAGCTTCTTTTTTTTGGTTAAATATACGCTCTTTCTTTTCTTTATTACTTATAACTTATGTATTCCTAATAATAGTTGTCAAATTTTGAGCTTTGCTCACATTTACAGGGTATCTGGGCAGTTGATGTGCACTTTTGGCAATCTGTGGTCGTTAAGCTGTTAAAACTAGCCCTTATTCATAGCTTGTTAGTAGGAGCTTGCACTGCTGACGTCATTGGGGCAGGCCAAGTCTGGGTCTTAGCTGTTGAGTTGACCCACAAATGCTGCTTGGCCGGTGGCACACGCACTTTTTTGTTTCTTTTTCGGCTAGGGGCGTAGCATCATAATGGCCAATGGCTTATATAGTAAGAGTGAAAGCATTTTGCAGTCGTCAAAGCGACGAGTATGAGTGTGTGTAAGTGAATGTGTGTGTAAGTGAATGTAAGTGAGTGTGAGTAAGTGTGAGTGAGTGTAAGTGAGTGTGTGTGTTATGTCTACGTGCCGGCAAACACGTCACATCGTGTCCAAGAGTTGATGGATGAGCATGGCTGCAGCCAAGAGTGCCGACAAGAGAAGCCAAACAGGAAGCACTTGTCCAATAGAGGTGCCAGCTAACGGCTAAATTCGCCTGCTGCACTCAGCCCACAATGCAGGCCTCCAAAAGCCATCACCAAAGGGCATGGTGAAGGCTGCGCAGCTGCAAAGGCGCACACGAGTTGAGAGAGTGTGTGTGCGCGCATGCGTGTGTGTGTGTAAGTGAGAGAGAGGGAGAGAGCGAGCGAGTTGGAGTGGCCATTTCTAGCTTTGTTGCTGTTTGGGCTCCGTTTTAATGGCTCAATGCTTCAGTTGGCCAGCGAACGTCGCAGCGCGCGGCCGTAGTAACCGCACAGAAAGAAAGTGTTAAAGAAAGCGCACGTAAGCGTACAAGAAAATAAGAAAAAAAAGAGAAGCTTCAGATCGAACCAGCTAGATTCAAAAGTGTGTTTGTGTGTGCGAGCAAAGGCAAAATCAACAGAAACAACAACAATTGCAGCTCCTTTGCCATAGTTCCCATAGCGCAAGTGAGTAAGAAAGGGACATATATACATGTATGTGTGTGTGCGTGTGTGTGTGTTCGTATAAATAAACAAAATCACATTGCTAAACTGTGCCAATGGGCAAAAAGAAATCAACGTCAACAAAAGAAGCGGCGACAGAAGCAGCGACAGCGACAGCGGCAGCAACACAAAAAGGAACGCGAACAATCGAAAAATTCTAAGTCGATGCGTCGCGTCGACGCATGCGTAGTGCTGACTGCCGGCAGCGACGTCGACGGCGATGTCGACAGCGTCGTTAGCGACGCCTACGCCAGCAGAAGCTTTCTCAACGAAAGTGATTCATCGTGTTCGCTGTGATAACTGTAACTGTAACTGTTGTGCTTGTCGCTGCCGTCGCCGTTGCCGTTGCCTGCGTACGTTGTTATGCATTTCTCTTTAGCGCTATTTACTCAATTATTTAGCGGCTATTCGCATGGCTGCGCTGCTGCTGCGTAGCTGTTGCTGTTGCTGCTGCTAATGTTGCTGCTGCTGCTTCGGCTGCTGTTGCTGTTTTTTCCGCTGGTACCTTGAACTTGAGCAGCGCTGCGCACATTCAACTCGGCGGCGCAGTGGCAACCTGTTTGCAACAACAAGTTTGTAATTGTGAATACAACAACAACAACAGCAACAACAACAACAGCAGCAACAACAGCTGCAAGTGTTGCCGCTGTTAGCCTTTAGTTTGGCTCGAAGCTAGCCAAAGATTATGCAAAGCCAGGAAACGTTTTTGGTGGCAGCGCTGTCGTTAGGGCGGCTAGCCACGCCTCCAAACAAACTGGTTAAGTGCACTCACATGCAAGTGAATATGTGTGTATGAATATATGTGTGTGTGCGTTGGGTACTCACAGCAATTTCTGACAAGACAAAAAATGGGAGAAAAGCAGCGTTTTTTTTCTCTTACTTTTCTTTTGTTTTTTGTTGAATTTTGTTTTTTTGAAGATTTTATAATAGTTGCGAGAGATTTCACTTTTATGCGGGAGGCTTTTTACCCCAACTCCTTTTACTTGCACATGCAACAAAAAAATCAGGCTGTTGTGTTGCTAACATTTTGTTGGCTAGCCAATTTACTGATAGATCGTAAAGCCTTTTCAGGGTAAGGCTTTAGCTTATATTTATATTATATGAAATATATTCACGTGACTATCCTTAGAGTATCTGTCAGGCGACTTCTATCCTTTCCATTTCTCTGATACTCTAATGCGACAACCGATAGATCGTATAGCTTTTCTAGCTATTCAGGACAATGCTTTAGTAGTAACTGAGACATCTATCCTTTCCATTTCCCTAATACTCTAACAAACAATCGATAGATCGTATCGCCTTTCTAGGCTTAGCTAAGATTACTTGAAACGTATTCCCCTGACTATCGTTAGAGTATCTATCTGACGACATCTATCCTTTCCAATTCTCTAATACTCTAGTACAACAACCGATAGATCGTATCGCTTTTCTAACTGCTCAGGGCAAAGCTTTAGCAGTAGCTAAGATTTATTGAAACGTAGACCCCTGAGAGTATCTATCTGACGACATCTTTCCATTCCATTTCGCTGATACTCTAAGAAGACAACTAATTGGATTACGATGACAAGGTCACATTGCTAAGCATTATAAATAGCTATCGAAAGAATTAGACTGTTGCCTCTTTGGAGTGCTGTTTTAAGCTTTGACAAGCTTTCAATGCATTCCAGCACGTGCTAAAGCTTGCCGTAACGGTAAACGACTATTCGTCGCCAGCTGGAGAACTAGTTCTGGTTGACTGAAGCACAGCTGAAAGCTAGTTCCAGTGGGGACTGCACTGCAATCGCTTAGATCTGATAAGCGTGAATCGGGCATGTTGGGCAATCGGGTACAGGGTATGCATAACAAATGGCAACCCCGATCGCGTTACGAAATTGCCGAATTGCCGCTGATCGTGATCGAAATGTTGAGGCGCGTGAAAAGCCGCAAGTCAAGCAATCGTATCGTCTAACCCGATTACATATATTACAAACGTGACTTTTCATCACATATTTACGGATTTATTTCTTTTCTTTTCGTTTCCATTGCAGACACGTCGCGGCACGTTGCAAGATCGCTATCACCTGACTGACTTTGGGAACAGCCATTAGAAGGAGCCTTCAGCCATGAGCTCGGCCATTGTGGGCGCTGCCTCGGCCATCGGGGGCGCGGTGACGGCGGCAACCAGCAACAGTTGGTTCATACCCATGCTGATGGCAGCGGTTGCCTACTTCCAGTACGAGGAGATCATGGATCCCGAGTCGAAGCCCAGCGACGTGAGCAGTGATGACATTCTCGATCACTATGATTTCATAGTGATAGGCGCCGGCTCGGCCGGCGCTGTGGTAGCTAATCGTTTGACCGAAGTCGAAAACTGGAATGTCCTGCTGCTGGAGGCGGGCGGAGATGAGACCGAGCTAACGGATGTGCCACTGATGGCCGGATACTTGCAGCTATCCAAAATTGATTGGCAGTACAAGACGGAACCATCGGGAACTTCCTGTTTGGGTAAGTCTAATCTCTTTATCTCAAGAAGTTGTATCCCTCTCCTGTCTTCTTAAAGACGCTCCAAGTTAGAGGGAAGGAGAAAGCGTTTACATCTACATCGACATACATTTAACTATCTACTCCTTTTAGCTATGCAAGGCGGACGCTGCAACTGGCCGAGGGGTAAGGTGTTAGGCGGTAGCTCCGTCCTCAACTACATGCTTTACTTGCGTGGCTCGAAACACGACTACGACAACTGGGAGGCACTGGGCAACCCGTCCTGGTCGTATCGCGATGCACTTTACTACTTCAAGAAGTCAGAGGATAATACCAATCCATATTTGGCCAGCACGCCCTATCATGCCACCGGCGGTTATTTGACAGTGGGCGAAGCGCCCTACCACACCCCCTTGGCGGCCAGTTTTGTGGAGGCGGGCGTGGAGATGGGCTACGACAATCGCGACTTGAACGGGGAGAAGATGACGGGTTTCATGATTGCCCAGGGCACGACAAGGCGTGGCTCACGCTGCTCCACCTCGAAGGCATTCCTCCGTCCGGCCCGACTGCGTCCCAATCTGCACATCTCAATGAATTCGCATGTGACGCGCATCATGATCGATCCGGTCAGCAAGCTGGCCTTTGGAGTGGAGTTTGTTAAAGAGCAGAAGCTCTACCATGTGCGCGCTACCAAGGAGGTTGTGCTTTCGGGCGGTTCAGTGAACAGTCCGCAACTTCTGATGCTAAGTGGTATCGGTCCACGCAAGCAGCTGGCCAAGCATCGCATACCGCTCATCAAGGAACTCAGCGTCGGCGAGAACCTGCAGGATCACATCGGACTGGGCGGACTCACGTTTCTGGTGAACCAACCGGTGTCCATAGTGGAGAACCGCTTCCACACCATGTCCACGGTGCTGCAGTACGCGGTCTTCGGCCAGGGTCCGCTCACCATTCTCGGCGGCGTCGAGGGCTTGGCCTATGTGAATACGAAATATGCAAACAGCTCGCTGGACTGGCCGGACATTGAGTTTCATTTCGTTTCCGGTTCAACGAATTCCGACGGAGGATCGCAACTGCGCAAGGCGCACGGACTCTCGGACTCGTTCTATCGCTCAGTATTCGAGCCGATCAACAATCGGGATGCCTGGAGCATAATTCCCATGCTGTTGCGTCCACGCAGCACGGGCAGTATTAAGCTGCGCAGCAGCAATCCCTTCGACTATCCGTATATCTTTCCCAACTACTTGAAGGACGACTTCGACCTGAAGACCCTCATCGAGGGTGTCAAGGTCGCCGTCGCTCTTTCCCGCACCAAGGCGATGCAGCGCTTTGGTTCCCGTCTCTCCAGCATACGCTGGCCGGGCTGCGAGCATCTCGTCCCCTTCACGGACACCTACTGGGAGTGCATGGTGCGTCGATATACATCGACCATTTACCATCCGGTGGGCACCTGCAAAATGGGTCCCTACTGGGACAAGGATGCCGTGGTCGATGCCAAGCTACGGGTCTACGGCATTCGTGGACTGCGCGTCATCGATGCCAGCATCATGCCCAAGCTCGTCTCCGCCAACACGAATGCGCCCGTGATCATGATCGCCGAGAAGGGCAGCGATATGATAAAAGAGTTCTGGATCAAGAATACAATAGTCTGATAAGCGAATAACTATCATTTATGCCTCTGTATATGTGTATGTCTGTCTGTCTGTCTGTGTGTGTGTGTGTGGATTGGAGTGAATCTGTGAGTGTATTTGTCTCTTTTCTTTTTTTTTTGTGCTTTTTAGACTTAATCCAAGCTCTCTAATAGTTTTTTTTTTGGTTAATTTTAAGTGAATTTTATGTATTTATTGTATTTTAATGAAACAGTGAAACAATGTCCAGTAAAATGAACATATTCTTTAAATTTTAAATGGCAGACATTAATGGGGACTAATGGGGTTATAAAATTATAGTGTAGAATAGAATTGACAGGAATAAAATTGCAATAATATTTTATTGTTGTTTAATAATAATAACTTTAATAAGTGGAATGGAACTAGTTCTATAACCAAAAACCCTGTGCAGCTGGTGTGGCAACAAGTGTGTAAACTATTCATCGGGTGGGATGATATAATAAAGTAAATAGGGACTATCTAAAAGATCTTGAGAATCTATTAATGTTTTATCAGTGAATCAACAAGAGACTAAATTAATTCAGATGAAAGAGATCAGCACATTTTTTTCAAGCAAAAGTTCAGATCTTCTAAAAATACATTTCAATGAATCAGGACAAAAAACTAAATAAATTCAGATAAAAGAGATGTGAACATCTTTTTTCTAGCAAAAGTTCAGATCTTCTAAAAATATACTTGTATGAATCAGGAGTATATATATTTCCTGCATACATTTCCTATGATATATGCCTTATATTTATTTAAAGATATTGACAAAACTTGAGTCAACCTAATGGCGGATTCTTTACTATTTGTCTCTCTTATGCATATGGGTATACATTTTTATATAGGTTTAATCAGTTGGTCAATTGTTATAGCTTTACTTTTAGTTATATAGGCTATGGATATAACTCTTTGGTTTTATTATGAATTCAGATTATTCAAAGAATAATCTCGTTGGTTTCGCCTGTTGCTTGTGGAGTTTCAGCTATTAGCAGATCCGGCAGCTCATTGGGCAGCAGATTCTGCTCCTCCGGCGGATTCTCCGGTTGATACACTGGTTGATCCTCTGGTAGATCCTCCGGCTGTCCATCCAGCGGCGTCTGCTCTCCCAGCTGATCCTCACGGATCATACGCGCCGCCTGTTCGCCAATCATCATGGCGGGCGCATTCGTATTGCCCGCCGTAATCTCTGGTATGACACTGGCGTCCGCTACTCGCAGTCCTTGAATGCCGCGGACTCGCAGTCGCTCATCGACGACGCCCAGAGGCTCGTTGGGCGTGGCCATGCGGCAGCTGCCGACTGCATGCCACGCCCCCACAAACATGTAGCGTATGTGGCACAGCCAGTAGGCATCCGAGTCCGGCTCAAGCTGATCGCAGTCGGGCAGCGGTGGCAGCCACAAGCTCAGGCCACAGCGCCGGAAAGCGCTTGTGCTCAGCAGCCGTTGCACGTAGCGCACGAAGCGCAACAATGTGGCACGATCGTCCGGATGCGAGGCATAGCTGTTCCTCACCAGCGGTGGCTCCAGCGGATCCTTGCTGCGCAGCGAGACACTGCCCCGAGACTTGGGCATTAGCAGCGAGCCCATGATCTGCATCAGATCTGTCTGCTGCAGTGCCGCACGCTGAGCTTCAATCAGCTCCGAGCGAAAGCCCAGATAGCCAAAGCTGCCCTTGCCGCCACGTTGGAGCAACGAGTGGGCAACCACATGCACATCCGGCTGTCCTGAACGACTCGTGGGCGCACTTGAGTTGATGAAGCCCATCATCGAGAAGCTCGCTGCTAATGGACCGCGATGTCCCTGAAGCAGATACTCCGCCACAGAGGCGGGCTCGAAGGCGCCACGCCCAGTTGAGGCTTGGCTGGCATTGAGAGCACAGCTGGAACTGGAGCCGAAGCGCAGAAGCAGCGGCAGCATGCCATGATCATGAAGATTCTTACCCACGCCCTCCAGCTGCAGGCGTGGCTGTATGCCCAGCCTGCTCAGCTGCCGGCCTGGCCCTATGCCGGACAGCAGCAGCAGCTTAGGGGAGTTGAGAGCACCTGCGCTGAGGATTAGCTCGCGGCTTGACCAGGCGGTGAGCGTTCGATTGCTGGCCATGTGAAAGTAGCTGACGCCGCGTAGACGCTCTCCACTGGAGCTGAGCAGCAGCCGCTGGGCCTGGGCACCGCGCAGTATGGTTAGATTGGGTCGGCTGACTCCAGCCAGGTAACTGCGAGCGCTGCTCGCTCGTCGGCCCTCGTCAATTGTAACCGGCACCTGGTGTGTGTAGCCAAAGCTGCTGCCGGAGAGCAGGGGCTGGCGCAGCCGGGGCACACCTAACTCCTCGACAGCATTGTAGATCAGCTCTGCCAGTCGCTGGTTGAGTGGCTCGATGGGAAAGTAGCTCAGCTTCAAACGAGCCTCCAGCTGCCGATAGGCACTCTGCACTTGTGGCCAATCCCAGCCATGGAGGCCCAGGCGCCAGCGCCAGTTGTGAAAGTTGGCTGCACTGCCCGGCACATAGATATTTCCGTTGAGAGCGCCCGTGCCGCCCAGCATGCGTCCGTGCCACCAGCTGCAGCCATGCGGCGGCTGCATGGCCTGACAGCACAGAGGATTCGGCTGCGCCTCATCCAGCCACATATAGCGTGAGTCGTGATGCATGGAGCCACTTAGCGCATAGATCTCCGATTCAAGCGGTGGATCCTGACCCGCCTCCAGCAGCAGGACGGTCACATTCGGCTGCTCCGCCAGCCGACTAGCCACAATGGCACCCGCGCTGCCCGCACCCACCACGATGTAGTCGTAGCTAGCTGCAGTCGGTGGATTCTCTAAAACATTTGGTGGCCAGTCGCTGGTTAGCGCCCAGCTGGATGCATTCAGTGCTGCCGTCAAGGAGTCTATCAAGGCTATCCCAATGCCATTGCTGGGCGCCTGGCTGCCAGTTGCACGTAATGGTAGAGGATGCAGCAGCAGCAGGAGGAATTCCATCCACTTGGCTCCTCGTGGGCGTCTCATTTCGAACTGCTTTGGGCCGGGTGAAGTTTGATGCTCGTCGTTTAATACGTAAAGCCCGGTTGTATCATATCAACTTTGTCTTTCTTTGGACAATTAAATCATGTTGATCTTTATTTGCTGCTCTGCCAGTTTTTTATTCTGGTTGTTTAAAATTTTAAGTATTTAATGCTGCTCAAGTCGAAGCTTTTGATCCCGCCCCGCACGAATGCAGCGTCGCTTGTTCCCCCTTCCGATGGCCCAATGAACTCCACAGTGAAACAATACGAGAGACAGAGAGAGAGAGAGAAAGGCCAAAAGAGACAGACAGAGTCTAAGCTTTTACTGTAGGTTAACAGCACTGCCGCTTAAAGCTGTTAACAGTTGCTTGAATGAAAGCTTCCGATTACCCTATACCCTTCTCTGGCCCACCGGCCTGATATTTCAGTCGCTCGCTCATTCATTTCATAACAATAGAGTGAGCTTTCGCTGTTAAGTAACAGCGCAGCGAAAAGCTGTAAGCACATACTGTTAACAGCTGATCGAGCTGTGTACTGTTAAAGGCAGATAATTTGCTACCTATAATATAGAGTTTGCAAAAATTATGTATTAGCAACGACATTTCGTGTACGAAATACCCTAGAGCTATATGGAATTTTGTGGCATATATGTCGGAGCCAACTAATCTCAGCCAATTCAAGCTAACTTAGCTTTATTTTAGAATAACTGAAAAGCACTCTAGTGTAATTGACAATGCAATATACCCTGTAATAATAGTTAAAATTTCAAATAGGTACATAGAAATAATATTTAAAAAAAAGTATAATAATACAATAAAATAATAATAGATAAATAGATAAATTATATAGCAGTAGTAATAATTTATTAATAAATATAAACATTTCAAATCTTTTCACTATGATGACAGAATACGTCTTGGACCGAAACTTTTAAAGTTTTAGCTTAAAATGAATCAATCGATTATTATCGATAATAAACAAAAGGGATGAGTTATCGAAGGAAATAATAAGCTCATACAACGTATATCTGGAATACACATTTAAAATTTCAAGCGTATAGTTTTTTTTGTGAGCTCTAAAAATGATAGACATGACTGGAAAGACTCAAAGTCTCGGTTAATGTGTATAGCCTATGGGATGTGATATGCCCTCTTCTGCCTGTTCCACAAAAGTAATATATAATAATAAACAGAGTATAAACAGAGGGTAACTTATAGTCAGTCAACCGCGTCACTTTAGCACACGTGCTGCTTTTTATCGGTGTGCGCAGTTTTTAGTTTAGCTTTTTGTTTTGGTCGACTTGTTTGCTTTTGATATTCGAATGGACTACGGCATATCTTACTCATGCGAGTACATCATGTCTTACTCTACAATATACGAATATAAATATCAGCACTGTTATTATAATTCCATTAGCAGCTAGGGCTAATCTTATCAGTGTTTGAAACAAAGATTGCGCCAAGACTAAACATTTCAGATAAGTAATGAAAGGTGGCTAAGAAGACAGACAAATTTACAGTGTATACGCTCAAGCGAAAGACTCATGTTGGAGAATAGCGAAATATGATAGAGAAACAATGGAGTAATACGAGTTGACACATTGCGAAAAACCTGAGAGATTTACATATGTATGTGCAGGGGCGTAGCGAGCTTGTCAATAATGGGGGGCGGATTCTTACTGAATTGCCGATTGGGGTTAATCAATTGGGTTTATGAATATTCTGGGCTAATCAATATTCGGATTTTTTCCGATTGCGGAAATTACAGAATTAAATAAAGAGAGAAAAGTCAGCAAAGTTGTTGATTCATTTTAAATAGAATACCAACTCTAAAAACATAGGGCTGTCTCACACTTAGCCCCCTCTCGCTACGCCACTGTGCATGTGACAAGTTGCTATTACAGGGTATAACAAATAGGGGGCAACTGCATAGAAGGAATTACAAAACAGAGTTCGAGTATTACGAATGGAAATAAAGAACTACAACTACCCATAACTACAGAGTATACAAGAAAGCTGAAGACCCTAGCAGTAGAATTGGTCATTGCACCCGCTATGGGCAAAAACTGTTGCGCTGGGTCAGCAATTTGTGCAATTGCCAAGACCTCGGACTTGGCCACTCGATGACAATTCAGTTAGACTTAAGGCAGCGAGTGCTCGAAGTGACAGCGAAAGATGACGGCTGTGAATACGTTTGTCACCATGTGGCGGTTCCTGCTGACGCTGGGCCCCTCGGCCATGGTGATCCTTCTGCTGAACAAGGGCATCAAGGACTACCGCCCGGACATTGTGGACGATCAGCAGCGCGTCCATTCCATACGCATTGATCAGCTGCGGCCCAGCTACGATTTTGTGATCGTGGGCGGCGGCTCGGCGGGCTGTGTGCTGGCGGCACGGCTCTCCGAGAATCCGGCGTGGAGTGTGCTGCTGCTGGAGGCTGGCGGCGACGAACCGCTGCTAATGGATCTGCCGCAAATGTATCCGGTGTTTCAGCGCAGCCCCTGGGACTGGAAGTATCTGACGGAGCACTCGGATCGCTACTGCCTGGCCATGGAGGAGCAGCAGTGCTTCTGGCCGCGGGGCAAGGTGCTCGGCGGCAGCAGCTCCATCAATGCCATGATGTATGTGAGGGGCAATCGGCGCGACTACGATCACTGGGCCGGACCGCTGGGGAATCCGGGCTGGGAGTACAACAATGTCCTGCACTACTTTCGCAAGGCGGAGGATATACGAGTGCCCGGCTACGAGCGTAATCCATATCATGGCCATGGTGGACCCATCACCGTGGAGCGCTACAGATCCCCCTCGCCGCTGCTGGACGTGTTTATGGAGGCCGCCTCACAGCTGGGCCTCATTCATCCCGATGGCGACTTCAATGGACGCACCCAAATGGGCTTTGCCCCGCCCCACGGCACGCTGCGAGACGGACTGCGGTGCAGCGCCAACAAGGGCTACATTCGTCGCAGCTGGCAGCGACCCAATCTGGACATTGTTCTGAAGGCCTTCGTGGAGCGACTGCACTTTGAGCCGGGCAGCAAGCGAGTGCTGGGCGTTAGTTTCGAGCACCGCCTAGTCCGGCATCAGGTGCTGGCCGGCAAGGAGGTTATTCTGTCTGCCGGCTCCTTGGCCAGTCCCCAGCTGCTCATGGTCAGCGGCGTGGGACCCGCCGAGCAGCTGCAGCCCCTGGGCATACCGGTGGTGCAGCATCTGCCGGGAGTGGGTCGCAATCTGCAGGATCACATCTCCACCTCGGGCGCCATCTACACCTTTGACAGCAATCCGCCGGGCAGCCACATGTCCTTCATTGTGCCCGATCTCCTCAACGAGGATTCCGTGCAGGACTTTGTGCACGAGCACAAGGGCTTCTTCTATGCGATGCCCGTTAACGAGGTGATGGGCTTTGTGAGCACTCGCTATCAGGTGGACAAAGACGCCGACTGGCCCGACGTTCAGCTCTTCATGGGCAGCTATGGCTATGGCGCCGACGGCGGCATGATTGGCAGACGTGGTGCGGCCATCACGCTGGACAACTATGCGAACACCTTTGAGCCGATCATCTATCAGGATTCATTTGTGATTGCCCCGCTGCTGATGCGTCCACGCTCGCGTGGCTATCTCCAGCTGCGCTCGGCGGATCCCCGCGTGCACCCGCTCATACATGCCAACTACTACGACGACCCACTGGATATGGCCATCATGGTCGAGGGCCTCAAGGCGGCGCATCGTCTCACCCAGACGCCGGCAATGCAGCGGCTGAATGCCACTTTAAACATCTACGAGTGGCGCAACTGCCCGGAGGTGGAGTACCTCAGCGATGCGTTCTGGGAGTGCTTGGCCAGGTATTATTCCCAGACAATCTACCATCCCGTGGGCACCTGCAAAATGGCACCGGTTGCGGATCCCCTGGGTGTTGTCGATCCCCGTCTGCGTGTCCGAGGTCTGCGCGGCCTGCGGGTCATCGATGCGAGCATCATGCCCACGATAACCACCGGCAACACGAATGCACCCACGCTGATGATCGCGGAGCGAGGCGCAGACATGATCAAGGAGGACTGGCACTATTATCCACACGGCGGTTGGCTGTAGCTCGCCACCTGTTGCGATTACCCTCTTCATAGACTAAGCTATTGACCAGCCTTAAGCTTTATTTCATATTACTTGAATAAATCTGAATTAGAGAATTAGAATGAACTTGAAATGCCTTGGGAATATGGATTATATTGCAAATTAAAACATGTTCTTCATCTGACTAATCGAAACACATATAGAGACAGATCAATGAAAAGTCTTATGAGGTTAGTCCTAAGATCTTTCTACCTCTCCGTTTATACTGATCTAGAATGAACGTGAAATACGAAATCGAAAATATCGAATGGCGCCACTATCGATAGTTTCCCAGCTCTAGTTCTAGATCCAACTAATCCAAACATGTGTAGGGACAAATCAATGAAAAAATGTAAAGAAGTCCTCGGATCATTCTACTGCTCCCTTAGCATTGATCGAGGAATGATTCGAACTTAGCCCGTTTAGTTTTCATCATCATTTTAATTCAATTATCACTCGAAACTGATCGAAAATATTAATAGAAATATGTAGAGTTTTAGAGCTAACCTTCCTCACTTCATATAGCATAATAGAAACGAATCGAAACTATTTTTGGCCAAGCGAAGGTTAAGAGCTTATTTCTAAGTGTGCCAAAAGCGGGTCAACAATAACTGTATAACTGTATTCAAGCACAGAGCCAGCCAGGGGTCAATGGTCAATGGTTAGGGTCAGCCGAGGCCAAGAGCTGCAGCCTTGTGCCAATCACAATTGGCCAGCTGCAAATGTTGCCGCCAAAAAACAACAAGATTTCTACTTCTTCTTTGCAAATCCCATTGTAGAATATATAGGAAAAAAGTAGCTTAAAAAAAGCTTAAAAACCTCGTGAATGGGAAACCTGATTTTGAGCATAGTTTTGGTATTTTTATGGGTTAACTGTAATTGGCGGAGTCTAAGGTGAGGCGCGGGCGCGTTCTAATTGAAAGATCGATCAAAACGATTTGTGCATACGTGAGTTTGAAAGGTGAGACAGCAACAGTTGCTGCGGCAGTTGCAACTATTGCTCTCGGTTGTGGTTGTTGCTAGTGCTGTTGATGTTGCTGTTGTTGTAGCTGCAACAATTGCCATTGAAATCATTCGAAAACAAGCTGCAATTGTTGCTGGTGCCGATTGTTGTTGCTGTTTTTCGTACGATTGTTGCTGTTGCTGTTATTGTTGTTAATACGGCTGTTGCTGCTGTTGCTATTGCCAATTGTTGTTGCTGTTACTGCCACGGCTGTTGCTGCTGCTTCTTGTTGTTGCTACGAATGTTGCTGTTGCCAATTGTTGTTGCTGTTGCTGCTATGGCTGTTGCTGCTACGGTTGTTGCTGTTGCTGATGTTGCTACAAATCTTGATGTTGATGTTATTGTTGTTGCTGTTGCTGCTACAAATATGGCTATTGCTAATTGTTGTTGCCGTTGCTGTTATTGCTGTTGCTGTTGTTGCTGTTGCTGTTGTTGCTGTTGCTGATGTTGCTACAAATGTTGCTGTTGCTGTTATTGTTTTTGCTGTTGCAGATATTGCTGTTTCTAATTGTTGTTGCCGTTGCTGTTATTGTTGTTGCTGTTGCTGCTACGGTTATTGCTGTTGCTGTTATGTTCGTTGCTACGATTGTTGATGTTGCCAATTGATGTTACTGTTGTTGCTACGGTTATTGCTGTTATGTTATTGTTGCTGCTGTTGCTGCTGCAATATCAATTCTTGCTGTGTTTTCTGCATTTATTGTTGCATCTGCAATTGTTGCTGCTGTTACTATTGCCACTGTTGCTGTTCTTGCTCTGTTGCTGTCGTGTGTTGGCGTTGCTATTAATGCAGCTCTCCTTATTTCATATTTAGAATTTATTGCTGCTGGTTTGGTCTTGTTGCTGTTGCACTTGCAGCAGCTGCTGCTGACATTTCCCAGCTTATTCTGGCGGCATTGACAGCAGGCGCCAGCAATTGTTGCTGCTGTTGTTGTAGCCGTTGCTGTTTTGGCGCATTTGTCGTATTTTTATGAGCGGGCGCTGAACCAAATGGCAAACGCGACAAGTTATACCAGTTTGACACACACAGGCACACATACACACACACATACACATACAGCGCTCGCTGCGCTGAAGTTTTCAAAAAGGTTTCCGAGATTTTCTTACGGGTCAGTTCACGACATCCGCTGCTAACAAAATGACGCGAAGCAATCAGCTCCAGAACCAGCAGCACCACCAGAAGCACCACCACCAACACCACCAGCACCATCAGCTGCAGTTGCTGCTGCTGGTGTGCGGCTTGCTGCTCGTGCTGCCCGCCATTGCTGCACTGCCGCAGCAACAGTTGCTGCTGGAGGCCTCGCCGTCGGAGCAGGCGACCACAGCAACAGCGCCCGGGCTCAACGATCCTTCGGGTGAGTTACGCCGCCCGCCTTCAAGCAGCTGCCTCTAGCTCTAGCTATGCTCCAGATATATCTTCGGACTTCCTTGCAGATCTCAGCGCTGGCCTCAATCTCTTGCCCGTGAGCAATTGGATTGCTGCGGCCGCCAATGTGGAGCCGCCCGCGCCCGTTCAGTTCATTCGCATCGCCATGAACAGTGGACTGTGAGGAGCCGCCGACAGAGGGCGCCAGCTCACCATAAAATACTCAATTTGTGTTTAAATTAATTTAATATCCGCTTCTTGTTCGTTATATATACATATATATTTTTATTCTTTTTTTTTTATACCCTGTAATTAGGTATAGGCTGCAAAAGGGTGCAATAAAAGTGAGCATAGTGGGCAGACAACTTGTTTTGAATATAACTGAACTCTGGCTCTTATAGTTAACTTTATCTTTTATGCTTGACGTTTTTAAGCCTCTTATCAGCCAGCCAGTATACGTTAGCTTTTATGAGTCCATAAACACTAGGGTATATTTGAGGCGAGGAAAAAACACAAAAAAAAACTATTTTGTAATAATTTAGACGAGGGAAGATAAGCACAAAGAAGAAGAAGGCCAAAGCACTTGGCTTGTAGGATATAAAAAGAGCTTGTCAATTGCTTGGCAGACAATAGTTAAGTTAAATTGGAAATGAATTGACTAGTAGATACCCTACATTATTTTTAGCTAAGAATATATTCCTGTTTTTTTATTTTTTTTATAATACTTTTGCTAATATAATTTGGATTTCATTTTAATAAGAAACTTCAAAATCTCTTAAAGTCCAACAGTTGATAATGATATTAAGAAAGTGAGCAGACCGCAGTCTTCCCTTGCGAAGTTCAGAATCTCATTTCATATCCATTCTTTCAGTCTACACTTACATCTTTTATAAACAATGTTATATATAATATTGCTCTAGATATATTTTATATTTATTTAATATAAAAGTCTATGCAAAAAGAGTCTACAATGAAAGTCAAATGACCTTTCACTAGGCAACTTAGCATAACAAAAATAATACAGGGTATATGCTGCAATCAGAAGATCATTTGAGAGATACATATATGATCTCGTAGATTTGCCCAAACTTTAAAGATTTCAGTCTCTTCAATTCCATACACAACTTAGTTGCCATACCCATTTGACAGAGGGCATCTACACGCAGGTGATACCCTGCCATTTGTGTGGCTTGCAACGCTGACGTGCTGCACAAAAATGCGGTTGTGGCAGGCGCCGTTTATAGCAATTATCAGACAAAAACTTTAATCGGTCAGCGAGTTAATGAAAAACTTGCCATTTGTCATTGCCGTGGATGTGGATGTTGGCCGTTTAGAGAGCGCCTGTCCTTGGTCGACATTGGCCGGCTCTGGGGCTCTGGGGCTCTGGGGGTCTGGGTGACAGCTGACAATCATCGGGCACTAATTAGACCCGAGCGATTAAGCGGGATTAATTCAATTTTCCACAAGATGATATCGTAATACCTTATACTCAAAGCATTCAGCACTCGAATGACACTTTATTCGAAGAATATATAAAGCAAACAGATTACAATGCGGCACATGTGACATGTGACAGGTGTTTTCACCACGTCTTTGCTCTTTAAGCAGGTCAGTTTTGCCACACTTTGAGTAACAGGTAAACAAGTCAAAGTAATGCAATCGGTTGCTATCAACTGTCTAATACTCGCCCAAAGTCCACTATTAGTGTTAAGGTTCTTCTTTAGAGGAGCTCATTATATATGGGAATATTATCCAATTATGTGCGTCGTTGTTGATTAAAATATATATATATTTATAACCATTTCTAAAGTTGGGAGTCTACTTCTGATAGACGTAGCTGTATATCTAGTCTTAGTGCAAATTGCTTGCTTGCTTTGTTACTTCAAAATGATTACAGATTTATTTATATATTTTCAGAAGCAGCTCACAAAGACAAAAGACCCTTGGCATTATACTATATAGACTTATGCACGTAGTCCATTAATACAATTACGTAAACGGGTTCATTCAAAGTTTGAGCTTATTAAAAAGCCTGTTTCAATTTAGGTTCAGCTGACTTGTTAATAAATATGAAAAATATTTAAGATAAAAATCGATATGGAATTAATTTTAATACACACTTAAGTTAAGTCAATATCGATTTTCAATTTTAAAGAAATTACTCGCCAAGAGGTGCAACAAAAGGTTTTAGATTCAAAAACATTGTATAAGACTAAGAATTAAACTAAATGGTATTACCTTAAGCCCAATAGATATAAGCTAGGCTTTCTATAATACATCTATAAGGATTTTATTTTTTAGTTAACTGACTCACGTTTAAAACTAAGAAAACTGCAAATTGATGTATTTTGCAAGGTACTTTTTAATAAGAAAAAATTAAAATTGAGGTCTTAAATAGATTTTAAATTTTAAACTTCTGATATGAACAATTTAGCACACCAAAAATAAGACTTGCCGTTGAGCGTTGTTATATAGCCAAAAAAAAAAAGTAAGTACATTTAGAAGAACATTATTCACCTATAGCAATGAATCAATGAATCAGTCAATAAACTTAGTGCACAAATTTACAAGCTCCATTTTAAAAGCTCAAAGATCTGATCAAGAAAGGTCATGAATGTTATTTCCTGGAATACGAATAAAAGCTGGGCGATGACTTCAATATATATGACAAATATGAGGGCAGTGTAAACAATTATAAAATTATATGATATATGATATATGATATATGATATATGATATATGATATATGATATATGATATATGATATATGATATATGATATATGATATATGATATATGATATATGATATATGATATATGATATATGATATATGATATATGATATATGATATATGATATATGATATATGATATATGATATATGATATATGATATATGATATATGATATATGATATATGATATATGATATATGATATATGATATATGATATATGATATATGATATATGATATATGATATATGATATATGATATATGATATATGATATATGATATATGATATATGATATATGATATATGATATATGATATATGATATATGATATATGATATATGATATATGATATATGATATATGATATATGAAAATATGCATCAATTTTTAAGAGAATCGTTCTTTTCCACACTTGAAGAAGGATAACTTATGTATCTATATCCTATCTTATAGACGTCTACTACTTCAACCAACAACATATTAATGTTACAAGCTCTTAGCTCTTAGGGTACGCAGTTTACATTGATCACCATCATCATCAGTTAGTCAATCAATTGATTGGGCGCATTTGCTTTTAGTGTAGGACTGGGCGAATACTGATTCGCAGAACTGTTAAGTTGTCAGCCACGACGAAGTGTGTTAATGCAACTCACTTGCTCGGCTGTTTGGCTGCTCGGCTGTTCGCGCTGCCTTTTGTCAACAAACGGCAAGCTCGTTGTAATCACTGCCTAGGCGTGATGAAGTCAGTCAGTCAGTCAACTTTGAGCTTATCGCAACTATAAAAGCTATTTACAAGCGCTAGCGTCGCGTCAATTCAGCTCAATTCGAAATGCTGGCAACAACAGCGAACCAGAGTTTCGGCTTTAGTCCCGGGGATGCGCAATGCACGCCGACCGGCATTGGCCTCTGGACGGGAATGGTCCAATTGCTGCTCCAGACGCTGCTCAAAGCTCAGTGCAATGTCGCACCCACCACCCTTTGGCCGCCGGACTATGGCCAGAAGCTGGCTGAGAACCAAGGCTTCCCAGAGCCCTACGATTTCGTTGTCATTGGCGCCGGCACTGCGGGCTCCGTGATCGCCAGCCGGCTCAGCGAGAATCCCAATTGGCGTGTGCTCGTCCTGGAGGCGGGCGGTGATCCACCCGTCGAGTCCGAGGTGAGTGCCAAAGTTTAAAGCTCATTGAATTATACTATTTGCACTAGAAACTAGCTGGTGTTAATGTGTGTTTGTCAACACTAATTAATTAAGATAGAAATTTTTATAGTATACACAATAAACCAAAGGGCATAAGCAAGTGTATCATTATTTGCATATCATTCATAATTACCCAACTATGCAAATTCACATTTTAAAGGGATAGGCATATACAGTGGTGAAAATAATTATTTGTATATTCTATATATTTATTTTTATTTTCGTATTCATTCCAACGGGTTTTTCATGTCTATAAAAATATGATATTTAAATATATTTTGGTATATTTCTAGATTCTCACGTACGTTTATCGTAACATTATTCTCCCATAATTCGTTGATTACACAATGTTGAAAAAAAAAATCAATAATAATTTCATAAATTAGTAGGTCGTAATTGTGGGCAACCTTGACAACCCTTCAAATTAAAAATTTTGACTATTTACTCAATGATATAAGCACTAGCAACTATTATAGAAATCTGGAACTTGATACATTTGCTTATCATAAAAACAAGTACATCAAATTAAGATAAGTTATTCTACTTATTCCACTATCTAGAAATATATTAATTTGTAGTTTTCCAATGTCTGAAAACAACCGACTTTAGATAAGTTAAAAATTAAACAGATTAGAAATAGAGGGAAAAAAAAACAAGTGTATATAACTAGAGTAAATATTTTGATATTTAGCTGGGCTAATTAGAAAAATTCGCTTTGCGATGGAGCTATAAAGCGAGAGACACAAAAGAAAATTTCCATAGTAGATCTTTAAGTTTAGAATATAACATGTAAGCTGCATGATCTACGAGGTATGATTTACGATCAATGAACTTAGACCTTAGATCTATGAATTTTAAAACGGCTTTTGTTTAATTAGTATACTTAATATATTAAATTAGTTTACTTTAATAGCCTTTGTTTCGGATATAGATGAAATACTCAATAATTGATTTCCATTGAATATATGATAATGCAAATGGATGCATCTCTAAAATATTGGCTATATTTAGAAGTTAGCTTTAATTAATTTGATTTTGTGGAATTTGGAATTATTTTCTGAAGAGCTGAAAGATTTCAAGGAAAAGGATTGATTGCATTGTCTATAGGTGAAATAAGCGAATATAGGGAGAGCGAGCAGAGGGAGAAAGAGCACAAAAAGGGCGAGCATGGGGAGATCGACATTCCCTCTCTTACAACTTCAACTTCAAATGCTGCTCTTGTAAATTCAATTTGCTCTTATTACTTATTACTTTTATATGTGACATTCAAATGCCTCTGTAGCCGTTATAAGTTTCGAGATACTCAGAGGAACACACAGACAGAAGAACTAGTATATACATTTTTGTGTTCCACCATGGCTACTTTTACTTGAAGTATACATTTTGAGGAGAAGAATAATATCATACAATAAAATTTCAATTTTTAATCGGTTCAGGGCTTGAAAGGAACTTAAGTAATGATCTACTTAAAAGAATATCTCAAATACGTCAAACAACACTCTCACTTCCTCTCCCACTAACCCCTCTCTCTTATTCTCTATCTAAACAGTTGCCTGGGCTGTTCTTTGGACTGGAGTTCTCAGAGTACATGTACAACTACAAGACGGAGAACAGCGGGATCGCTTGCCAGGCGCAGCAGAATGGACAGTGCTATTGGCCCCGCGGTCGAATGCTCGGCGGATCGGGGGCGGCCAATGCAATGCTTTACTTAAGAGGCAATCGGCGCGACTTTGACCAGTGGGCGGAGCTGGGCAACGAGGGCTGGAGCTATGACGAAGTGCTGCCGTACTTTGAGCGCTCAGTGCGTCCGGTGGGCAATGAGACCCATCCGCAGGGCTATGTGACGCTGAACCCCTTCGAGCTGCAGAACGAGGACATACAGGACATGATACGCAATGGCGGTCAGGAGCTGGGTGTGCCCAGCGTCCCAGAGTTTGCCGATGGCAGCTTTGTGGGCTACAACTCCGTGCCGGGCACTGTGCGTCACGGACATCGCATGAGTCCCGCCAAGGGGCATCTGGCCAAGGTCGCGCAACGCCCCAATCTGCATGTGGTGAAGCGGGCGCAGGTGACCCAGCTGCACTTCGATGCAGCTGTCGAGCGCCTTGAGGCAATTAGCTTTGTGCACGACGAGCGCACCTATCGCATAGGCGTGGCCAAGGAGGCAATACTGTCAGCGGGTGCCATTGACTCGCCGGCGCTTCTCATGCGCTCGGGCTTTGGGCCACGTGAGCATCTGGAGCAGCTGCAAGTGCCAGTGGTTAGGGATCTGCCTGGCCTGGGAGCCAATCTGCAGGATCATGTGGTCGTGCCGCTCTTCATTCAGCTGGACGCTGGTGTGGCCGAAGCAGCCACCCACCAGGATGTGCTGGACAGCATCTATGAGTATCTGACGCAGCGAACCGGGTCACTGGCCGCCCATGGCACCGCCTCGTTGGTGGGCTTCATCAACTCGAACAGCAGCAGCGATGCTCGCTATCCGGACTTGGAGTTCCATCATCTGTTCTTTCAGCGCGGCCGTCACGACAGCCTGGAGATCTTCCTGAAAGGACTCTCCCTGCAGGAGCGCTATACAAGTCACTTGCAGAGTCAGCTAATTGACTCCCATGTGATGTGCGTCTTTGTGCTGCTCGCACAGCCCCAGTCCGTGGGCAAGGTGCGGCTGCAGAGCGCGAGCTACAAGAAGCCGCCGCAGCTGTTCAGCAACTATCTGGCAGAGCCCGTGGATGTAGAGACGCTGCTGCGCGGCATACGGTATCAGGAGGCATTGACCAAGACGGAGGCGTACAGGCAGCACAGCGCCCAGCTGATGCACATTCCCATTGAGGAGTGCGATGGCGGATCAAGCGAGTATGGCAGCGATAGCTATTGGAAATGCTATGCCAAGTACTTCACCGTCACCTGTTACCATCAGTCGGGCACCGTCAAGATGGGCCCCACCTCCGATCCCGCCGCCTGTGTCAATCCACGGCTCCAGCTGCGAGGCATCTCCAATCTGCGTGTGGCCGATGCGAGCATTATGCCCGCCGTGGTCAGCGCCAACACCAATGCGGCCACGCTGATGATTGGAGAGATGGCAGCGGACTTCATTGCTCAGGATTGGGCTGAGCAGCCGCGTCGAAAACATGTGCACGAAGACATGTAGGCTGCATCTGCTCACCTGGTCAGTTGGACACCTGCTCACATGGTCAGTTGGTCACCTGGTCACCTGCTTCTGCAACTAACTTACTCAATTTTATTATGTATATTAAATAAAATCTATTATTATTTTTATGGGAAACTCACAATGTAGGCTGCATCTGCTCACCTGGTCAGTTGGACACCTGCTCACATGGTCAGCTGGTCAACTGGTCACCTGCTTCTGCAACTAACTTACTCAATTTTATTATGTATATTAAATAAAATCTATTATTATTTTTATGGGAAACTCATATGAACTAGTTCCGATTGAATCCATTCAGTTTGATTTAGACAGCGAGCAGCTCTATCCATCTATTTAGTATTCTGCGAAGTATATGCATTATTAGCATCTTTCGCGTCAGAGCTCACAAGCCTTTGAACTATACGATTTCATTACTGCACTGTATGTTTTGCTTTCTGATTTCGCAATCACAATGGATGGAAATCCGTGAAACTATATAAAAACAAACTAGGGAAGGCAACTGACTCTTTTGAGTAGATTAATGGTAAGTTCAAGCTACGATTAGTATCGTGATTCTGAAAACTTGTCGCTCATCGAGCTCTATGGACCTAGTTATGCTCTCTTATCTATTGTCTCAGCTAAACTGGGTACACTTAAACTTATACCTACCCTATACTGTTTACTATATAAATCAATAATGAAAAAAAAATTAAAAAAAAAAACAACTATGTTTTCTGCCAAAATTACTTCTTGCACAGTCTTTGAGATACCCTGTATATGTATATAAGATATATGTATGTTTCTATTATCTATCCAGATTAAAATAGCTATGATTTGATTTTAGTGTTTACTAATATCCCACTTAAGCAATCCATTCAATACTGTCTCCACCAGTGTTGCCATTTTTTCCAAAGCTAGTTTTCAAATCCTTCCCGAAATCAAACTTTTAAAAAAGCCACATCTGACGGGAAAAAGGCTGAAATGGCATCAGTGGTCTTCACCAAATATATCGATACTGCTTTCGATATGCAAACTAAAGAATTTTTATGTAATTATCTAGTCAACATATCTTATCATCACATATTTTAGTTGCTTTAGCTTATTAATAAGCATACAAATACATACATACAATAAATGTATATCTAACACATTTATGATTAAAGAATCAATCAGCGAAAGATAAACAATGTCCAGCAATTTACTGTGTGTTCGCAGTTATCAGTAAATATAAATATTCATAGAGTATTTAGACTTGGCAACATTGACTAGATGAAGGCAACAGCTGCAGTGCGATAGGGATATACTTACTCCATAATATATCTATGGAGTAAGTATATCCCTATTGCACTGCAGCTGTTGCCTTCATGTTGCTACTCTAGCTAGCAAGTAATTTAATTCTTTGCATATTACGAAAATAAAATACATGTGTACATATACTTTTAGCTTCAGCAATATCAAGTAAAAGTATTTACACATTTATTTGTATGTGATGAGCTGCAACTGTCATGATTTTTTAACGTCTTAATGTATTGTGATATCGATTCTACCGACCAGGGCTGCGAATTATCGATAACTTACAGGGCTACAAAACATATTTAGATTCAAATTGTTTTTCATTCATAACAAATCTATTAAAAACAAAGTAAAGCTGAAAGTTAAAAAATAATAATAGATAAACAAAGGGAGACAAAGAGAAAGAGAGAGAGAGAGAGAGAGAGAGAGAGAGAGAGAGAGAGAGAGGGAGAGGGAGAAAGAGAGGCAGACGCACCCTGGACACTAGACTGCACCGGCTGGCAGAGTGCCCATCGGTTCGTGCTGACCGAACCCAGGTAAGTATTCAGTTTTTCCTGTTGACAGCAATGCCGAGATGTTGTTTGGGCCTAGCCCATGAGCGTGGCCCGCCCACCGGGCTTTCAGATACCTTTGTAGGCGCAGCAAATGTTTTTCGGCTTATCACACTGGCGACTTATCAACCAAGAGAGAGAGAGAGACCATGAGGGAGAGAGGAACAGAACTAGCTGAATTGCCTTGTTAAGTGCGATCATAAAAAACGATTTGGGGGCCCGATAATTGAATGGGCCAGCGGAGCTTATCAAATGCTGTCCGCTTAGTAGTTCACAGTCGTTGTTTAGGCTTCGCCTTAGCTCTGGCTGCACCTGCTCTTGAATGTCACATCTAATCTCTGTGGCAGTGATAAAGGCGCGTCCGGCAGAGCTCGCTCTATGCTATATATAAACACACACACACACACACACACACACACACACACACACATACACACATCACCTTTACGTACGGTGGTCTATTTGCAATGCAAATGGCGCAGGTGATTTACGGCGACGCGTGCGGCATGCGAATATTTGGTGCTGGGAGACCGTACAAATGCCGGCGGACGGCTCTGTCCGGTGAACAGTAGCGCACGGACAGCGCCAGTGACCGGAGCGCAAGACGTCGATACGCTCAGAGTTCTATATATATATATATATATCAGCGAGAGCAAATGGAGTTCCTAAGCGCTGAGTGCGCCGCCAGATCGGCGGGTCCGGCAAATACGCTGATGTCGCTGCTGCTGCATACGCTCATATCGAAATATTGTGATCTTAGTGGACAGAACCAGTGGCCGCCCGATCGCGGCGATTGGCTGGACAATGCGGGCGGCTTTGATGAGCCGTACGATTTCGTTGTCGTGGGTGCGGGCAGTGCGGGTGCCGTCGTAGCTGGCCGGCTGGCGGAGCAAACAAATTGGCGCATCTTGCTGCTGGAGGCAGGCGGTGATCCGCCGATCGAAACGGAATTCGTCGCCTGGCACATGGCCACACAGTTCTCCGAATGGGACTGGCAGTATCATACGCAGCCCAACGGACGTGCCTGCATGGCCATGCTCGGCGAGAGCTGCCACTGGCCGCGAGGCAAGATGCTGGGCGGCACGAACGGCATGAATGCGATGATCTATGCACGCGGCACACGCACCGACTTTGATGACTGGGAGGCGCGCGGCAATCCCGGCTGGGGCTACGACGAGGTGCTCAAGCATTTCCGCAAGGCTGAAGACTTGCGCTCCACGCGGCCCGACTACAAGCCCGGCGATCACGGCGTTGGTGGACCAATGGGTCTCAACAACTACGTCTCGGACAATGAGTTCCGCACGACCATCCGGGCGGGCATGCTGGAGATGGGCTACGGCAGTGCGCCGGACTTTACGGAGGGCTCGTTTGTCGGTCAAATGGATATATTGGGCACTCAAGACGGCGGTCGTCGCATTACCACCGCCCGCTCCCATCTGCGCAAGGACACGCCCAATCTGCATATTGTGCGACACGCCCACGTCAAGCGTATTAATCTGGACGGCAAGCAGAGGGCGGAGAGCGTTACCTTCGTTCATCGCGGCGACAAGGAGTACACAGTGCGTGCCAGCAAGGAGATTATCCTCTCGGCGGGTGCCATTGGCACTCCACAGATTCTAATGCTCTCAGGTATGTGCAGTGGGTGGCAACGGCCCAAGGTTTAACAAGGTCAAACGAGTCGGTGCTCTCTTTGTGGCTCTTTAATCTTTGCCCACGCCGATTAGATAGCCAAAAGTTATGCAAAAATAGAAAACAAACGAATTGTTTGAGGCTTTTATGGCCGAGATAAAGCTATCCGATAGTTGCATATTGTGCTACTGTTCGCTTTATGGAGCAGTCTTGGGACCCAAAAGCCTATTACTATTTTTATGGCCTCCTCCAACTAGCCACGTTAATCTCATCAGCTCAAGGCCTTCAGTTGTTGCCTGCTCTGTATACAAAGTGATATTAAATAAGCCTTAGCTTTTAATCCGAAAATGTTGGTTTGACTGGACTGATTGTCATGTCGTCTATAGCTTTTATCTTAATGCTTGGCTTTGTTTTGAACCACTCAAATGCTTTATCTATAACCCTTCTAACTTCTCAAATCTCGTTTCTCCTCATGCTACAGGTATCGGTCCAGCCGAGCACCTGAGGAGCATTGGCGTGCCCGTCAAACTGGATCTTCCCGTGGGTCGCAACCTGAAGGATCACGCCAGTTTGCCCGTAATCTTCCAGATCGATAAGTCGACGGCCCGCAAGCCCACTGAAGAGGAGCTGGTGGATGCCATGTACAACCTGTTGATGGGCCGCTACAGCAAACTGTTGCACCACGAGGCCACTGCCTTGACGGGCTTCATCAACACCACCTCGTTGCACGGCCCCAATCCGGACATTCAGACAACCAACTTCTTCAGTCTGATGCAGAGTCCGGAGCTGCGTGGCTATGTGAAGGCCACCGGATTCAATGATCGTGTGGCCAAGAGCATTTTGTCCGCCAACGAGAAGTCAAATACGTACATCACCTACCTATTGCACTTGAAGCCCTTCTCGGCTGGCCGACTGGAGCTGCAGAGCGCCGACTTCTTAGATGCACCCCTTATCGATCCAGGCTACATGACCGATGACCGGGATGTGGAGACCTACATACGTGCCCTCAACATCTACAAGCGGCTGCCGGAGACGCGAGCTTTTGGCGAACGTGAGGCAGCCTTACACAAGGTCGACCTGGAGGGCTGCAATGGCCTGACCTATCAGTCGGACGACTATTGGCGCTGCTATATACGCCACATGACCACCACCGTCTACCATCCAGTCGGTACGGCTCGCATGGGACCCGCCAGCGATCCCACGGCCGTAGTCGATCCCCGTCTCCGTGTGCACGGTGCGAGTGGACTCCGGGTGATCGATGCCAGCATTATGCCCGACATTGTTGGCGCGAATACGAATGCTGCTTGCATTATGATTGGTGAGAAGGGCGCCGATATGATCAAAGAGGACTATCTGGGTGCTGGCCAGCACACAGAGCTATAAGTCCTTTCCAAACTGAACAAACGAGAGCTACAATGCATACTCCATCCATTTAGGAGATTATGTATAAATGATCTTCTTTAATCTTTTTTTTTGTATTTTTTAGTTAGTCAATAAAGCGAGCACGTTTCAAAAATGTTAACTGCTTCTATATTTTCCATAGCTTCCAGTGCCTGTCAAATGTGATTGCTCGCAAGTGGTTTAGAGCTGCGTTAAGCTTGCAAGCTTTTAAAGCTCGTTGGGCTGTGATAAAAGCTCATACGTAAAACTGTGAACGCACTAGGGGCTAGTGCTTTAAATGCCGTACGATTGATCTCCAGTTGCTGTCAAACTTTAAGCTGAAGACATTGAAAAGCTTAGGAAGTATTTAGTGAGGCTCAAGCTAATAGCGTCTGGCTGCTTGATACCCTTTGAATTGGATCAAAGTTCCCCAATTTGGCCCCGCTGGGAAAATCATATAAACTTACTGATCTATCACTTAAGGAGGTAAAAAGTAGTTTGTAGAGTCAGGATATAAATAATTTGCTGTTCAATCAAGAAAATGTTGTTTACGATATCAAAGATACATTAAAAGCCAATGAGAGGAACAATGAGATAAGCATTAGATATTACAGATTGTACATCTCTAACCAAAAAGCGGGCAAGAGCCGGTCATCAAAGCAGACATTGCAGAAAATCTATATACTCTATATAGTTGTAGCCTTTTTAATGAAAAGGGCTATTAAGCTCTTGGCTCTTAGCTTACAAGCATGAAAAATCAATTTAGAGACTCTCGAAAACAAGACTCCCTAAAGCAGCGTTGCTCACAAAGGAAAGGGGTACAAGAGATAAATGTCTTGTCGAATGCCTTCCAAGGCAGATCGTCATATAACCGCTCAACTAATAACTTCGCCTACTTTGATGCATAGAAGTTTGTCAGATTTGTGAGTAATACCCACAAACACTCAGTTTAAAAATCAAGCAAATTTTTGCGCATCAAAGTAGGCGATGCTCCCATCTGAGGCCAGGGAGTCTAGCACAGTTTGTAAAATCGTCATTCAGTTTCAGAGCTCCGATTTATTTGCACCTAAAAAAAAAATTCTCAGTTTTTCCAAATTTACCAAATTAAAAAAATAAATATATGTTCATAAATAAAAACCGGAGCTGAACTCAGCTACCGGATTTCTGGCTAAGTTTGTCTATAAAAATGTTTCGTTAAAAAAGTCTTGGCTATGAATACATACAAACATTTTTGAGTTTATATTGTTTTTGGCTAGCTGTATAAACACCTGACACAGCGCACGACGAATACCGTTTTGTTGAACTGTTGCGGTTGTACTTTTAATAAGGGTAAGAAAACAATTATTTAATCATAAACAAAATAGGTTTTTTCTTTTTTTTTTTTTTTTTGCCCTATCAAATCCATGATATACCTAGACCCGATTTGCAGAAATAATTCTTAAATCACAAAATTTCGCGTATTTTAGTTAACTTGGGACAAAAGACTTTTCATTTTCTATTAGCTGGCCTTTCAAATATGAGGGTAAGAACTAATCTTTTCAAGCAAAACAGAATTGTTTTTTTTTTGTTTTTTTTTATACCCTGATTTTATCCGTAAATCTTTAGAGCCAAAGTCTCAAAATATTTAGATTTAGATGTATTTTATAGAATTTCGATTTTTTTTATATTTTGGTTTACCGGTTCCAAATTTGAGTAAACGCCCCTTAAAAGGTCAGTGTCAAGTATAGCTTATTGTAAATGAGGTGGCACTTCTTATAAAATGTCAAATATTCAATAGAATATGCAGATCATATGCTGAAAGTTTCATTAATTTCCTTTAAAAAAAAATGCAAATCAATTAGCAGCGCACTTGTGCAAGGAGCATTGAGCAACGCAAAGCATTTTTCCTATACGCAGTGTTGATAAACAATGTGTGACAGTTAGTCAGCCGCTGAGAAGTGCTGAGAAAAGCTCAAATAAAAACATCGCCTACTTTGATGCATACAAACTGCTGAAATATCTGACTCAAGCTCACAAAACCTAATTTTGCAAATCGATGAAATTTGTATGCATCAAAGTAGGCGACGCTTCAATCTGAGGCGAGGCAGTCGAGAACAGTTTGTAAAATCATCATTCAGTTGCAGAGCTTCACAGAGCTCACACCTAAAACAAAATTCTCAGTTTTTCCAAATTTAAAATTAAAGAAAAATATTTATTTTTATAAACCGGATCTGAATATACAAAATGTGAATGTGTTTTCCCACGTACTCCAGTGTTTACAAAAAAAAGATTTGTTTTGTCTTTTAAATGGAAGGGTAGGGACAAATTTTACATGTGTAAGTAAATAAGATTTTATTTTATTTTTTTAATATTGTTGAGCAACAGGATGCGACAGTCATATGGCTGCTGAGTAGTGTTGAGAAAAGCCCAACAAATAGTGTCGACTAATTCGATGCATTTTCGATGAAATTTGTAGGCATCAAAGTAGGCGATGCTCCTTCCATCTGAGGCTAGGCAGTCCAGAATAGTTTGTAAGATAGCCATTCAGTTTAAGAGCTTCGATTTGCTTGCGTCTAAAACAAAATTCTCAGTTTTCCAAATTTTAAATTAAACAAGAAAATAAAAGCGCCACGGTTTTTCAGCCTTTTTGTTTTCTTTTTGCAAGTTGAATGGTAAGGACAAATTTGGACATGGGACAAGCAAATAGGAACTCTATTATTTTTTATTTTTTGCCTAGACTAAGAAATAACCTTTTTTTCTTTGCAGATTGTTACAAAAATAAAAAAATATAAAAAAAAATTGCTGGAATAGACATTCGTACTATGGACTATTGTTAATGGAGCAAGGTCCGAGGATATAGATATCCTTGTGTTTGCTCCATGCACTTAAATTGTAATCTCTAGAAAAATCAGGCTTATCGAGTTACGAACTTAAATACTCATATATTTTTTCGGATATCACACAAGATTTATGAGGCAAGGAGGCTGCCATCATCAATTTATTTTATTTTTTCATTTTATGCTTCCGTATCCTACACCGACCCAGACAGTAAGTATTGCTTTGACATTCAAATTCCAATTCCAACAGATACTAAATTACAGTTTTCGTTTCAGGGTCTGCCGTATGTTAAGCATATGGCACTTGTGTGTGCTGTAATTTAAAACAAAATAATGAATCTGATAGATTCAACGAATACACAAAGGTCGTTTAACTATAATGACGGGGTGCAAGGTCCGAGGATATCCAATCCTTGTGTTTGCCCTCGTAACCACTAATATGAAGGATATATATATATATATGTAAAGACGTATATATATATGTATATAATCTATAATAAGAGCCAGCTAACAAAAATAATATATATAGAGAAAAAAATAAATATACTAACATAAAGTAAAAAATTTGGAAAACTATACAATATACGTTTATACATGTGAGTCTTATGTCACATTATGAAACCATCATAATAATATTATTAACATATTTCATTCCTGCCTTTTGCAGACTCCTTCAGGTAAGCAAAACTTATACAATTCCTATTTATCCGAACTAATTTCTCTTCTGCTTTAACAGCTGAACAAGTATTTATATATTGAAATTCACAGCGTAGCTGCAGCCCTACGTATAGTAGAAACACTGGTATTCATTTGCATTTTTTGTAAATTTATATATTTACATGTTAATTTAATTACAATCGAATTCTTTATCATATCAAATATATTTATAAAGTTTATTGAATGCTCTTTTTATTGGGTCTGGGGCATACTCTTTGAATAGAAATTTGTCAGTCGAACAAATTTGATGGCATATAAGTCGGCGATGCTCTCTCCTGAGGCTAGGCAGCCCAGAGCAGTTTGTAAAATCATCATTCAGTTGCAGAGCTTCAGTGTTCACACCTAAAACAAAATTCTGTTTTTCCATATTGAAAGTTAAAAAAAATATATATATATATAAAAGCGGACCTGAATTAAGCTATACAAAATGTGAAAATGTGCTTTACTAACGTACTCCAGTGTGTTTACCAAAAAATAAAGGTGTTCTTTTTGTGGAAGGGTAGGGACAATTTTTTTCAAATTTTTTTTTTTTTATACCCTGAACACATTGAAAATGGGAAATCTGGGTATAATGGTTTTGTTAAAAGTATGTAACAGGCAGAAGGAGGCGTGGCAGACCCCATAAAGTATTCTTGATCAGGGCGACGAGCTGAGTCGATTTAGCCCTGTCTGTCTGTCTGTCTTTCTGTCTGTCCGTATGTTTGAACGCGTCGATCTCAGAAGATATAGAGACTTGAAACTTGAAGCTGTAGGTCCGTATATTGCACGCGCAGATCAAGTTTATTTCTAAAAATCGATAACTGCTTCTGTTTTTTTGTAATCGATAAAAAACCTTATCGAAAATCAGTTACAAAATCATATCTTCTACACCTTTGAAGATAGAGTCTCCAAATTTAAAATGTATAATCATGTGTATTTTTAAGAATTTCGGTTTTTGTCATATTTCAAGTTTGCAATAGCCGTATTTCAAATACTAGAGACTTGTGCTTTGGCACATACACACATTTCAATGTTATAATCACGGTCTGAAAGTTTTATCAAGATTGTCTGCCTACAAAAGTTATTAAGCAATTATGTTCCCAAAGTAAGCCCACATTGCAGCCCATGCCTGTTTATACGTGCGTGCTTGTGTGTATGTGTGTGTGCATGTGTAAGTAGAAGTGGAATGCCGAATTATTGAAATATTAGTTCCTGGAAGAGGGTTCAGGGTATCTCGTAGTCGAGCAGTCTCGACTAGAGCTTTCTTACTTGTTTTAAACTTTAAATTTGGAAAACTAAAAATTTTGTTTTACGTGTGAGCTTTGTGAATGATTTTTTTTTACAAACTGTGCTAGACTGCCTAGCTTCAGATGAGAAAGCATCGCCTATTTGGATGGCTACAAATTTGTTCGACTGGTAAATTTCTATTCATCAAAGTAGGCGATTTGAGATTTAAAAAAAAAAATAAATAAAAAATTTGAAAAAATTTGTCCTTACCCTTCCACAAAAAGAAAAAACACCTTTTTTTTTTGGTAAACACACTGGAGTACGTGGGCAAAGCATATTTTTTACATTTTGTATAGCTTAATTTAGATCCAGTTTTTTTTTTTTTTTATTAAATTTTAAATTTGGAAAACCTGAAAATTTTGTTTTTTTATGTGTGAATACTGTGAAGGTTTTTTATCGATTACAAAAAAACAGAAGCAGTTATCGATTTTTAGAAATAAACTTGATCTGCGCGTGCAATATACGGACCTAGAGCTTCAAATTTCAAGTCTCTAGCTTTTATATCTCCTGAAATCGACGCGTTCAAACATACGGACAGACGGACAGACAGACAGACAGACGGACAGGGCTAAATCGACTCAGCTCGTCGCCCTAATCAAGAATATATATACTTTATGGGGTCAGCCACGCCTCCTTCTGCCTGTTACATACTTTTAACAAAACCATTATACCCTGATTTCCCATTTGCAATGGGTTCAGGGTATAAAAATGTGTATACATAACCAGACCTGAACTAAGCTATACTCCAGTGTGTTTACCAAAGAAATAATTTTGTTTTTGTGGAGAAAGTTAAGGACAAATTTTGTTTTTTTTTGTTTGTTTTTGTTTTGTTTTTTTTTTGTTCAGTGTTGAGTAAACCTCAAATAGTATCGACTACTTTGATGAATAGAAATTTGCCAGTCGAACAAACTTTTAGGCATCAGAGTAGGCGATGCTCTCATTTGAGGCGAGGAAGTCGAGAACAGTTTGTAAAATCATCATTCAGTTGCAGAGCTTCACAGAGCTCACATCTAAAACAAAATTCTCAGTTTTTCCAAATTTAAAATTAAAGAAAAATATTTATTTTTATAAACCGGATCTGAATATACAAAATGTGAATGTGTTTTCCCACGTACTCCAGTGTTTACAAAAAAAGATTTGTTTTGTCTTTTAAATGGAAGGGTAGGGACAAATTTTACATGTGTAAGTAAATAAGATTTTATTTTATTTTTTTAATAGTGTTGAGCAACAGGATGCGACAGTCATATGGCTGCTGAGTAGTGTTGAGAAAAGCCCAACAAATAGTGTCGACTAATTCGATGCATTTTCGAAGAAATTTGTAGACATCAAAGTAGGCGATGCTCCTTCCATCTGAGGCTAGGCAGTCCAGAATAGTTTGTAAGATAGCCATTCAGTTTAAGAGCTTCGATTTGCTTGCGTCTAAAACAAAATTCTCAGTTTTCCAAATTTTAAATTAAACAAGAAAATAAAAGCGCGACGGTTTTTCAGCCTTTTTGTTTTCTTTTTGCAAGTTGAATGGTAAGGACAAATTTGGACATGGGACAAGCAAATAGGAACTCTATTATTTTTTATTTTTTGCCTAGACTAAGAAATAACCTTTTTTTCTTTGCAGATTGTTACAAAAATAAAAAAATATAAAAAAAAATTGCTGGAATAGACATTCGTACTATGGACTATTGTTAATGGAGCAAGGTCCGAGGATATAGATATCCTTGTGTTTGCTCCATGCACTTAAATTGTAATCTCTAGAAAAATCAGGCTTATCGAGTTACGAACTTAAATACTCATATATTTTTTCGGATATCACACAAGATTTATGAGGCAAGGAGGCTGCCATCATCAATTTATTTTATTTTTTCATTTTATGCTTCCGTATCCTACACCGACCCAGACAGTAAGTATTGCTTTTACATTCAAATTCCAATTCCAACAGATACTAAATTACAGTTTTCGTTTCAGGGTCTGCCGTATGTTAAGCATATGGCACTTGTGTGTGCTGTAATTTAAAACAAAATAATGAATCTGATAGATTCAACGAATACACAAAGGTCGTTTAACTATAATGACGGGGTGCAAGGTCCGAGGATATCCAATCCTTGTGTTTGCCCTCGTAACCACTAATATGAAGGATATATATATATATATGTAAAGACGTATATATATAAGACGTATGTATATATATATATATATATATATATATATATATATATATATATAGTATATAATCTATAATAAGAGCCAGCTAACAAAAATAATATATATATATAGAGAAAAAAAGAAATATACTAACATAAAGTAAAAAATTTGGAAAACTATACAATATACGTTTATACATGTGAGTCTTATGTCACATTATGTAACCATCATTATAATCTTATTAACATTTTATTCCTGCCTCTTGCAGTCTCCGACAAAAAAAAAAGCGAATCACACAATTAGAATAAAGCTACTCAGGTAAGCAAAACTTATACAATTCCTATTTATCCGAACTAATTTCTCTTCTGCTTTCAGAATTGCATTTAACACAACTAAGATCACTCGCAAAGGTCAAGTATTTATATATTGAATTACACAGCGTAGCTGCAGTCCTACGTGTAGTAGAAACACTGGAATTCATTTGTATTTTATATATTTACATGTTAATTTAATTACAATCGAATTCTTTATTACATCAAATATATGTATAATGCTTATTGAATGCGATATAACCAATAACCATGTCATAAGCTCTTTTTATTGGGTCTGGGGCATAACTGTTGCCAATTGATGATTGATCGCTTTCACTTTTCGACCCATCATCAATTAGTGGCCAAAGCCAAATTTTCAGCTCATTTCTATGCCGCACAGCACTTGGCGCCACAACAAGACCAAAGACCAACACCAAAGACCGAAGACCGAAGACCGAACACCCATGCATACAAACCGATGGCAATTAATCGGTGGGTCGTAGACAAGTGCACCTAGCGACACGCTTTACCAGAGAGTCCCACGCGCCAAAGGGGCTCTTCAGCTCCCCAACTGGGAATGCTGAACAACTTGTAATTTGCTTCATTTGTTTCGGTTATATTACATGGTAGCTGGACGAGTAATTATGTCTGATATAATAGAAGAGATTGCCTTAGTTAATAATAAAGTTCCCTGGGCCCAGTGAGCTGTAAAGATGACAGCCAAACCAAAGGCAGACGAACGGGAATGATTTGCAGTCTGAATTGAAGTTATTTCGACTCGAGCTGTTAACAGTGAACCTTGAACAACTTCGTCATTTGTTTCATTTCCAGGGTATGATAGGAGAAATTGCCTTAGTTGATATTTACGTTCCCTGGATCTAGGGAGGTCTGTAGGTGACAGCTAACTCAAAGGCTACTCGAATGGGAATGAATGGGAAACTGAATCGAATTCATTTCGGTTTCAGCTGTGAACAGTGAGCCATGAATAACTTTTAACTTTTTGTCTTGGTTGATAATAAAGTTCTCTGCATCTAGGAATGTGTGCAGGTAAGAGCAGCTCGAGCTATGAACAGTGAACAACTTGTAATTCTTTTCATTCATGTTTGCTTTGATTGAGGTGATTAACTCTTATAATAAATGGGTTCCTTGGATGCAGAGAGGTGTGCAAGTAACAAAAAATCTAAAGCCAGCTCTCATGGATTAAAGGCCTTAATGACTACAAATGATTGTCACAGTTTTTTGGTTTTACTTGGTAAGTTCTAATAAGTTTCCATATACTCTATATTAGTTGGTAGTCGGTAGCTCTATATTACAATTATTTAACGTGAGCTACCTTCCAGACAGCTGGAATGAGTTGAGTAATTAGCGCACACGTAGGGGTCAAATGCGTGCACTTGGCCCAGACAGATTATAGCAGATGCGTAAGGTAATACGAAATAGAGTTGGATGGTGCGCAATGCAAAGATCCATCTGAGATGCGTTACGCTGATTTGACAGTGAGTTACGAGCGAGCGGGGCAACGATGACGGGCACAAATGCACTTCCAGGCGTTTAGGCAACTGATTAGATGAAAGATGTCAGTCAAGAGCTACCTGTTACCACAAAAGCTCTCTACGGCGTATGTGTGTGTGTGTGTGTGCTTGCGTGTGTGTGTCTGTGTGTGTGTGTGGTAATCCACGTGCAAGTACATGCGTGTATCTCTCTATCTGCTGAACAATATACATATAAGCTTGTACGTCTTTTTTGCTCTGTTTTGTTTTTGGTTTTTTCTATGGCAATAGGTCACGTAGTGCTCGTGTAATACGCCACGCACCGTTTGGCTTTGTGGTTGGCCTCAGCTGCTCACACTGCTTGTATATCTATTATGCATTGACATATACTAAAGCCTTAATACAGCTATAGTAGCTAATAACCTGCCGAGAAACAGATTCGCAAACAAAAACATGCTTGTGCCAAAAATATGGAACTTGTGACATTCATTTTAGATTCATATTTTCGATAGTTATAATATACCATTTTTATTTTATTTTTATTTATTTTTTTGTTTCTTTTATTAATTTTTTTTTTTTGTGTTTATATATTCATTATGTCACCCGAAACTGCTTCTGCTTGAATATAGCCTCGCACTGTGCGTCTTTCACTTTTAATTGCTTTTAAGTAAATTTCGGCGTTGATTGGGAAAGTTGACATAGAGCCAAATACAAAACGAGCCGTAAGTACCGGAAATTTGTGCGCTTTATTATGTGCCGCCCGTAATTGTAGCGGAAGTGCTTTTATAGTGTGGGTCACTTAGCCACCCAGCCACCCAGAGTCGCTATCATCTCGCTATGGAAATATTTAGTGTCAGGCTGGGCGAGTAATAGCGCCATCTGTTGGCATAACATTTCACGCTGTTAATTTGTTTTTTTCTATTTCGCAATCTAAGGAAAATGCCTAAAATAATCTCTATTTAGGAAACAGTTAGCTTAACTGACCAACTATTAAACTCACTATTTGGTAAATTAGTAAAAGTAATTGCTGTAATTGCAAATCTCAAGTGGCGCCATCTGTTGTCTACAAGTCTCACACAGAATGACAACACTTGCCTAGTTTAATAACCTCTATAATTGATTGCCTAAGATTATGATTATGATTATGAAATTTGGGCAACTGATTCGAAATCAGTTTACAGCTAACGCATGCTGAAATTGGTTAAAAGTTGCAGTCTATTGGTCTATTACCTTTGCTTTTACGAGGGCAGCTCGAGAGCATGTTGCACAACGCCCTCTTGTCTTGTCTGGTCTTGTGGCTTGTGAGTGCCCCCATGCTGCATTCTTCAATGACATCGAGTCATAAATGCCCCACTTCTCAGCCCTTGACCATTCTTAGATGGCAATAAACGACTTCACATCTCATTGAAGGGCCCCTCACCGCACGGTCAAGTTGTATAGCTTGATGTTGGTCAACTCGTATTTATTTAGTGACGTTTCAACTATTTTTTTTTTTTTTTTTGAACCACTTGTTAAGCTTTTCCAGCAAAGCTGACACATTTTCGCATGCCAAAGTCACGCACGGCGAGGAAAAACCGATTTGGTCGTCTGCGACCTTTTGTGGCGAATGGAAAAACAATTGACCAGGCATCGCCTCGCATTTTATTGTCGCCGTCTTAATTTGCGGTCATTACATTTTGTTACGTATCTTCTTTGAGGGCAAGCGTGGCGGAGTCTACTCTGTGGAGTAGGCCAACCCCGCCTCCTCCCCCGCCCCCTCATCCTCTTGTCCACACTCTCACACGTTTTGTTTGCGTAATTGGATTCGATGCGAGTCGAGCAGTTGATTGACATATTTGTGCGCTCTTAAGCCTCTCCTGGTCAGCTGAAATATCACCGTTTACAAGTGGGATTTGCGGTACTTTTGTTGTTCGCTTAATGCGATTTCACTGAAATCGAGATTCTAATTGAGATGAAGCGCTCTGTTTAGCAAGGAATATTAATAACATCATATCTCTTATAGCTATCAGCAGTGACAAGCGCTGTTATGCTAACAGTAGAAAGTGAACTTAACAGTCGATCTTATTGGACTTATCAGATGATATTGCACTAGTGAATTGGTGATGAATTGATATATTATGATAAATTACTTATGTCTGAATTTAAATGAAGAACATATCTCAGCTCAAGAAACTTGTAGGTCATTAGGTCATGAATACTCAGAATGTAGAGTATATGTTCATAGGCCATCAGCTAACAGTCAGACATTAACATTTTCATTTAACATTTGTACATTTCTGTACACCTCAAAGAACTTTTAAAAATATGTTAATTTGTTTTAAATTTACTATTATTTCTTTTCTTCAGCTTATTTTGACTAGCACTATTATTTTTATGAACAGTTGATCTTAAAATTCATCTCTCTAAAAGCGTCAAAAACTAATTCTAACCTAAATTAATTTTTTTTTTTTTTACAATTCTGTTCTCATATTTTAATCCTGCTTCATTTGGTTTAAAATTTGTATAGTGCAGCACTACTATTTTCATGAACACAACTGCATTCCAACATTTTGGCTTTATAGAAGTTAATTGAACTGTTTTCCGACTTAGCTTGACAGCTGTTGGTAATAACTGTTCTGTTAGCAGCAGTTTAACAGCAAGCCGCTCTGATAACCAGCTTATTGACATACTTGAAAGACAAAGTTAATATATATCATTAAATATGATCATTGATTTGATTCATTCAATTGAATCAACTGCCAGCCGATTGACACACATCGAAATAATTGTTTTCCTGTCGCGTTTCCAATCATTTTGTCTATTGCACTTAGCATTTTAAGCCGGTTTGTGCATTACCCATGAGTGTACTATATAATTTTTTGTTTTTTGGTAATTTCTTTAATGCAAATACATATAAACATTGAATATTGTATATATGTAGATTTTGCATCCGCCGCCTCAGGAAATAAAACTGATTGGACTCTTTATCCCCCGCCTCTGAGTACTAGGCCAGTGGCTTACGTGAGCGCACACACACGTCAATTACTCATACTCACTCATACTCACACAAACTCACTCATACTCACTCACACTCACTCATACTTGCCAGCCGGAGATCGTCGGCTAAGTGCACATAACTGTTAAGTGAGCATGAAGGTCGTTTGGTTAAGTGAAATAAAAAGAGAAGTGAGTGCGGTAAGGTAAAAAGCGAAAGACGCGAGAAGAAAAACCACAAAAGACAGAAACACTAAAAAATGCCCAACGGCAGGCGAACTCGTCAGCGGGAGAGCAATGCGGCAGGAGCGTCAAACGGTTGCCAAACGGTTGCCAAGCGGTTGCCAATCGGTTATGCGCTACGCCATCGCCATCGCCATCGCCATCAGTGAGTGCGAATGTGAGTACGAATACTCAACCGTTTCGCAACAGCTCCCGCAGCAGCAGCTGGCGAAAAGGAGCCACCAAGCTGGAACGCGCTGCCTCACTCCGCTCTCAAGTAAACCTCTGTGTGTTGGAGTGTGTGTGTGTGTGTGTGTGTGTATTCGAGTGTGCGTGTATTTGGAAATTAGAGCGGAGCGCGTGTTTAATTTAATTGAGAGTGAAATTGTTTTATAAAAAACCTTATGAAGATTTATTTATTTATTTGTAGTAGTTAGGAATAATTGAAATTAATATTAGCTATATGTTCTATGTAGCTACTAGGGCCTTCGACTTGGGTCTGTTGAATATATTTATTAATTTCGTTAAAAAAAAGGAGTATGATTAGAATATCGCATTAAATAGAATAGAAAGTTTAAATTTCTTCAGCTAATTGCGAGAAAAATATACATATATAATAGGATTAGAAAGAAATATGAGAAAGAAGAAGGAAACCAGCAAAATACAAAATATAACATAAAAGCTCAGCACGTGAGATATAGATAAAAAGAGCTAGAGAGATAAAGAGAGAATAGATAGGGAGAGCGAGAACAGAGAGAAAGAGAGAGAGATAAAAAGAGAAAAACCTATGGACAGAGAGAAAAAGAGAAAGGGATAGAGAGAAATGAGAGAAAGAGAGAGAGAGAGAGAGCGAGAGAGAGTGAGAAAGAAAGGCAGAGACAAAAAGACACGCAGAGTCGAGAGAGAGAGAGAGAGAGAGAGAGAGAGAGAGAGAGAAGCAGAGTGAGAAAGAGATACAAAGACATATAGAGAGAGAGGTAAAAAAGAGAGGGAGAGAGACAGAGGGAGAAGAATGATAAGGAAAGAGAGAGAATGAATAAGATAAGGAATACAGGACTAATGAGGGAAAGGAGCAAAATAAGGGAGAGATAAATAATGAAAATATAAGGGAAACAGAGAGAATGAGGAAGTGAGAGAAAGAAAGAGAAAACATGAATAAAAAGAAAAGTTCCCAAAAAAGAAAAGAATATTAAAGTAAGTGAGAGAAAGAAAACGAATAAAGTGAAATGGAGCTAGAATAGAGCAAATACAGTCCATGTCATCTATTGATAACATGTATTCAATGCACTAATCGAGTCGTGATTAGATCGTGTCACGCGCTCAGCTTCAGCTTGGCAGCAGAGCAGACTACAGCGCGCGTAGAGCAGCTCCTCAGCTGACGAGCCAGCTCCACAGGGCGAGCGCATGCGCAACCGCTTCAGCCGCTGCTTCAGCCACTGCTTCAGCTTCAGCTTCGGTGGGGGCTTCGACGCGTCGACGGGCTTGCAACAAGAAAAGCGAAGCAGACAAAACGTCGCACACGAGTTGCTTTTGTGGCTCAGAAACGCAGCGGCTGCCAAACGAGTCGGTTGCCTTTTTTCAAAATAATTATTTTTTTTTTCGAAAAAAAGAAGCAATTTATACACGCGACGAGGAATTTGAAGCGAAGACTCGACGCGACTCGCACTACTGTTTATTTATTTTTTTTCAAAAAGAAAACAACACAATTTTTTTTTTTTATTATTTTCTGTCGAAGCCTAAATGAAAGTGCAGCAACAATTGTGATCGGCGAACGTGACTCGTGATTTGTGAGCGTAAATGAAAGTGTCGATAAGGTGGATTCTTGAAAAAGAAGATGATATTAAATATTGGCAACAAGATGTGCTGAGTGCAAGAGGAGCAGAGGAAGAAATCGCTAAAGGATAAGCACTGAAGCGGCATAAACAACTTAACGAGAACGAGAGAGAGAGAGAGAGAGAGAGAGAGAGAGAGAGAGTGAAAGAGAGAGGGAGAGTTAGAGTAAAAGAGTGTGAGAGAACGAAAGAGTCCTTCAATATGGTTGTTGTGCCTGCTCTGGGCGCTGCCGCTGTCTCGGTGGGCGGGCTGCTCTTCAAGGCGAGCGCCGCCTCCAAGGCGGCTGCTGCAGCGGGCGTGGCCGCTGTGGGCGCCTCCAAGCTGGGCCTGGCCATCGCCGGTGCAATCAAACTGACCACCGCTGTGGTGGGCGTCGGCAAGCTGACGATTTTGCCATTCCTGATCGCCGCCATAGCGTACTACAATTACGATCTGTTCGATCCAGAGAATCGACCCTTTAACGTGCAGCAGGTGGAGCTGGCCTACGATTTCATCATCATTGGCGGCGGCTCGGCGGGCACGGTGCTGGCCTCGCGGCTGTCGGAGGTGCCACACTGGAAGATCCTGCTGCTGGAGGCCGGCGGCCAGGAGACTGAAATATCGGATGTGCCGCTGCTGTCGCTCTATTTGCACAAAAGCAAAATGGACTGGAAGTATCGGTAAGTCTGGCGGACGAGCCTTCACAGTGACCCACATCGCACTGAGGGACAGCCCAAGCAAACACACAATAATAGTAATAATTAAACAACAAAACAACAACAACAGCAACAACAACAACAATAGCTGGCCAAGTACACAATTGTCATTCGGTTTACCACCTTTCGGTCAAGTCAAACAAAAACACGCCCCGAATGGGCCTCGTACTGTAGTTTTGAGTCGCGTCTGCTGATGCGTCACTTGCGACTAGATGACTGGCCGATTCCATTTCCATATCAAAATCCAACATTATGCTTTTCGTGTGCCATCTCTATGTGATCTTGTGAAATGTGCAAATGGCCAAGAGTCATCCATTTAGACCCAGTTGTCATTGACTGCGTGTCCATTACATCTGGTATTTAGTTGGTCTTTTAACTAGATAATTGGGAGTTTTTATATTAATATACTTGAAGTGTGTATATTAGAGGGGAATGTAAATATCTAAGAGATCTTGAGATTTTAGGGTACTAACTTACTTCTACTTTACTTCCTTTCTTTCTATATATGATCTTTACTATATGTGATCATAGGCTCATCAAAAAGAAATTTTCGAGGTATCCTAAATAAATTTCAAATCTTTCAAAACTACGAGCATAATAAATAAACTACAGAAAGATAGATATATGACAAAAATTAAAATTTTTTTTTTAATTTACGCTTGATATTCTTTATGCATTTTAAAATGAACATGTTTGGTGTTTACAAAAGAGTTTAAAATATATATGTAGACGGATTAATATTATATGAAGGCTTTAAAACTGTTTTGCCGATGGAAAGTTGAACCTTGATTTAGCCTGAAAAACAATCGAACTGCAATCGAAACTTTTCAAGTTCGACAAAGTAAGATTTGAGCCTAGTTTAACCCATACAAAAAAAGGAGAATCTTGAAGCCCAACTCGAAGGTAGAGAGTTCTTTGAACCTGCGCTATAATAGTTAAGTGCTTATATATGACAATATATAGTTATATATGACAATAATACGAGTTCAGGTTATGCATAAGGCTTGATTCAAGACCCAAGAGATCAAGAGTTCCTAGTTAACCGAATTCGTTATGGGCTGATTATATTATGTTTCAATGTTAAGTTCAAGTCGCTTAGAACACATAAATGTGACAATATAGCTCATTCATGATCTGTCTGCTTTCTCTGAATGAAGTGTTTATAGTCAAACGACATATAATTTATGGCTGTTGAATAACTTCCGTATTGACTGACTTTGGTCACATTTAAAGCTAATTTGATGCGATGACAAAGTTTGCCAAGTCTATGTCTTGGGCAGCGCCCAGTCTTAGGGAGTCTTGTGTTGGTCGAAGATTGGGCTAATCGTGTTACTCATTCAGTTTGGCCCACACCTACGGGCTTGACCACACGGCCAGTTGGCAACTCCATTCAGTTAGCAGCAATCTGTCAAAGTGTTTGGCTTTTTGCGCTCTCTTTTCACACACGAACGACAAATGGATTTTGATGGGGAAACACTTTGTCCATGGACAGCTTTATTTGTGCTGCACAATCACATTGGACAATAGAGATTTTTGCATTGAATAATGCATTCATAATGTGCACGGCACAAATTGAAAAGAGATTGCACTGCAAAGTGTGCACATTGTGTAACAAACAAATCGACTATCATTTTATGTGATTTATATATGCATAATAATAATAAGTTGTATTTAGATTTATGTATTTAGGCTTAGTCGCTATGATGCCTAGTCAATATTTATGTTGAGATTTGTATTCATTTTATTTGAGTTTAGGCACGTACAGAGCTGGCAGCTCTTTTCCAATTCGTTTCCGTAAATATTAAGCACTTTTACTTCTTGACACGTGACAAAGGAAATTTATAGAAGAAATAATGAGTCTACCCTAGTTTTTTGTTGACTGATTGCTGCTGAGTTAGATATGAGTGATATAGAAAGCAGAAGAGCTACTATTGAAATATATTATTAAATAGAAGATTGTTGTGAATCCATTTGTAGGGGCCAACTCTAGTCAAAGTACCTCCATATATTCTATATGTCGGCAATATAAATTTATCTCCTTACAGAGCATCTCTCAAGTCTAGCATCAGCATCAAACATTCTCAACAACATTATTTGTACATTTTAATGTCAAAGCTCTCAAGAAAGCGTTGACTTATTTCTACTGATCTTACTTCAGTTAGATAGTAGTTAACAGAAAGCAGAAGAATTACTATTCTTTCGATTTTCTTTTTTTTAGTTCTTGAAACTGTATTATTGAATAGACGATTGTTATTAATACTTATGTGTGTACCAACTCTAGTCTAAATACCTACAAATCTATTTTATATGCCGGCAACACACATAGATCTCTTTACAGGGCATCTCTCGAGTCTAGCAGCAGCATCCAACATTCTCCACAAGATTATTTGTTCATTTTAATGTCAAAGCTCTTAAGAAAACGTTCGCTTGTGCTACCTACGTGACTTGCATCTTGTGGAGAGTGAAGACTCCCCCTCGTCCCCTTACCAAAAAAAAAAAAAAAAAAAAAAGAAGCAAGTTTGCAATTAAAAGAAATTAATTTCTCTCCTCCCTCAGCACTCTCTATCTCTCTATCTGTCACTCTGTCACACACAGAGTCTTCAATGAAAAGTCCAATAAAATTAGAACACTTTACCGTTAGGAACAGTTGTTTATATCTCAGCTTTTCTGGCTCTCGAAATCTTTGGCTCAGCTGTTGCCAGCTGCCACCTGTCTGCTTATTATTCATGAGCCGATGTTTAGTATTGTTCGAACGCTTTTCAATACCGTAATCCATTTAACTGTTTTCGGTAGGGCCCGCATCGAGCACAGCCGGGGCTGGGCTTGGACCCTGCCCTATAGCGGCCACAAAAATTTCACTTTTATTCGGCTTGTCAGAATTCCATTGGCATTAGCATGCGACCACCACAAGCTATTGCCATAGCCACGCACACCACTCAATTCGAATAGCATTTCCATTTTTCATTTCATTTGGACTGGCTTCGCCTGCATTTGCTTGTAATTGAATGCAGCAGAGCGGGGCATTTGCCTTTCCCCTTCTTTCCCCATACCCCTCTGCCCGCCTCCTGTCGATTCCCGGCTCTGCTGCCTGCCGGCCAAATGCATACGAAATAGATACACACACACACACACACACATACACACACACACATTTATAAATACTGGAATGGAGCGTGTGGCAATCGGCGCCTGTTTTCCGCGCCATTGCATCACTTTAGCGAGGCACAGCCACGCGGTGCCGGCCAATCTGCAACAACAACAACAACAACAACAGCAACAGAAAGATCAGCAAGAGTTACGGCTAAGGCCAATACTCAGTCGCCATGGGCGCCCAGCATAATCCCTAGCCAGCATCGTTATTATTTTTGTTTTTCGTCTGCTGCGCAATCAACAAGATTCGAATACTGTGAAAGGTTTTAGCCGAAGCTCAAACACTCTGCTTGCCACATCGAGCTTTGATGCACTTCAACGATTTGCATGTGGTAAAAGTATTTACAAATATTTAACAATTTATTATATATACATAAATAATTTTTATATAAAAAATCTAAATAATGTTTTCTTTCAAATTAGGCTTAGGCAAGGTTTTCCAATTATAACTTTCAACGTATAAAGCTAAATAAAAGACAAAGATTGTGAGATAAAATATGTTAGTTTTCTGGAAATATTTGAGAAGAATCTTAGCTAAAGCTAGTCAAGCACTTTTTCATCTCTCCATGAGTTTGAGTTTACATTTCTTATACATAATTATTAAGTCTACATTTTTTTCTGCCTAAAACTGTTCATAGAATTCATTTTCTAAAGCCTTTAATAGAAACCTTAGTAGTCTGGCAACGCTTGGCAACAGCTTAAATTCTAAATTTATGACATAGAATCTAATTCTCATATCAAATACATTCAGCTCTATATATATACTCCATCTAAATTTTATATACCAGCCAAAAATAGAGTTTACTGGCATATGGCAACGCTATATACACACTCTTTGACCAGTCTAAAGGGCATACAAAACTCCGCAAATCACCTTCCGTTACTTAACATTTTTATCATACACTATCAATCACTCGCTGCTGCCTACTAAAAAATATCTTTAAGTGCTGCCAGAGCTATTATAAACAGCCAAGTGGCAACACTGTCAGCTAAATTAAGAGGCCTCAACGTGTCAGCAAATTGTTTCAAATTAAACTGTCCAAAGAAAATTGATTGATATTGCTCGGCGTTGCCATCTGGCTGCATATTGCAGTTACTGGCAACGCCGCCTTTCCCAACCTCACCGAAAAGATCTCGTCTGCCTGCTGACAGTAGGAAGAGCAATTGCAGCCGAAAAGACACATGACAATTGTCGCCAACTGTTGCTGCGTTATTAACACAAGTGCTAAATGCTAAATGCTCAGTTAACCAGGGTCAAATGTGCCCCAAAATCAACAAATGCTCTCCGCAACATTTGACACGAATGTTACGCAGCTGTGAGCAATTAAAAGACTGTTAACCAAACAATGTTGATGTTTACTGCGACACTTGGTATTTATTTTGATAATGACTTATTTGGCAACGCACGCAGACAATCCTATAGATTAGAAATACACACGCACACGCACACACATTCACAGAGCCACACACGCACACACAGAGATTAGGAGTACGCCCATCAATATTTCACAAACTCACAGCTTGCCCGGCCTCAGAGACAGAGGCCTTGTCACTCTCCCTGTGCCGCAGCCCAGGTTGATGATTGGTCGAAGATCTTCCTCTTCTTCTTCTGCTGTTGTTGTTTCTGGTTTATGTAATGCTCGGATGACCTCAACGAATTCGCATCGCTTAGGCCATGCAATCATAAATGTCAACGCGCCTAATTAGCGCCCAAAACTGAGCGCTCGACTGCAGACATCGAGCGACTGCACTCGGATGTTGCGTAGAAGTCAGAAACCTATATATGCAAAGGTGGGGCTCATGCGAAAATAGCGTAATGAACTGGTTGGGGAGTTGGGGGAGTGGGGCGGTGGATTATTTGTCTCACCTGAACCGGCATATTCTACAGCAACAATTTCTCAATCTAAATGCAACGAATGCCAAATGGCCAAAACCGGATCGGGCCACATAAAGTGGGTTAATCGGTTACAGGCTGGAAATGGCATGGAATGAAATGAGACCCGATCGGAGAGACACCAACAATGGCAACAGCAGCAGCAGCGCTGAAAGCTGAGGCGAGTTGCCTGGCTGCCTGGCTGCCTGGCTGACTGTCTGCCTGGCTGGCCAAATGCAATGAGCACAATTGCCAATCAAAAATACATGAAACGTAAACAAGCAACATCTAACAACAACAGCAACAATGAAAATATCAACATCGCCTGCTTCTCGTCTTGTACGTGAGCGCGCGACAGGCTTCAGTGAGTAGCCTATAAAGAAAACGCTCAAGAGATTGGCTTGAGAGAGATATACTAAATAACACACACACACACACACACACACTCATACACACTCACGTACACCTGTTTGCTATACGTCTAGAGCGTCGCCAACAATGCGCTAAAACATTTCACAACTTTTATTTTCAACTGCCAAATTCACTTATTTGGCTAGTGCAAATCAAAAGACTTAGGACACGAACTTGCTCACAACAACAACCAAATCGGGCTAAGCTAATATTTATTGTCATCAGGCGCTGCATAATGTAACAAATGAAGACCTTGACTTTAGCAGCAGAAACTAATATACATATCTATATATGGGTGTTCAATGTCTTGCTCAGCTTGTGAATTGAATTAACATTTAAATTTGCAATCATTATTCGCAAAATGAAACGGAAATTAGTTCAAGACATAGACAACGTCCATATGATGCAAATGAGTTTCTGTTTAACTAACGCTTTAAGTGTTAATTTGACTTTAACGCAACAATAACTTTAATTTTAACTGCAAATAAAAGACACCTCACATTACACACATTTGGTGCGTGCTAAGAGCATAGTTGAAGCCTAGCTTAGTTTTACTAAATGTAAATCGTTTTTATAGATACTTATCTTAAATATATTTATTACTAAATGTAAATAGTTACTTATAGATATGCATCTTGACATGTTCTTAAGCTTTTCTTAATGAAAACTGTTATAGACTTGTCTAGTTTATCTCAGAAATTATGTAAATCAGCATCATCATTATCATCATCGATATAGAAGTCGTTTGTTGTATAAAATATTATCAATTTAAATTTTTTTTTTTTTAATATTCATTTTCAATTACTAAATTAATCTAAGATAAAATTTAAAAAATCATTAGATATTTAATAAATTAAAAAAGTAGAATACAATTTGTATAACAACCAAAATACCGTTAGCACTAGCAATTAACTATTCAACAGCTTCAGTTGACTGATACACCTGAAGTTAATATCAGAAGAAGATCTTCTTAGGGCTCACATTAAAGTTCATGTTAAAGTTAAGGGTTAGCTCAACCTATTGCTAAAGTATTTGGCTAAGTAAACCATATAAAGAAGGGCTTTAGCACTGCTTGCATCATCATTTAGTTACCATCTGAAGACTATGTAAACTGACTTATGCCATTAATTTCGATGTTAATACACGCACTTCATGCTTAGTTCATATCACCCCAGTCGGCATTGCGTGTGAGTTCACTTAGGCTTAGCGGTAAATTTGGAACGCTTCAAAATGAAAGAGCATAAAAAAAGAGCAAAACCCAAAGAGGGTCGACCATCCATAAATATATAATATGCAAAATAATTGCCCTAAAAGAGGGCCCCAAAAATTAGCTAACAATAATTGGTAACGTTTATGTGCGCTAACTGTTAAATGGCTAATAAACCGCACTCAGACACACACACACACACACACACACACTCAGACGATAATTGCGTCACTTGTAAGTGAATTTTTGGGATGTGGAAGAGCAGAGGGAAAGTTAACAATTTCATAGCAGACTCCGACGAGGCAAGCGAGAGACTCGCATATTTAAGTTAACACATGATTTATTGAGTCAAGGCGCATAGCCAATAAAGCCGAACTACGCCCAACAATGCGCAGGTGCACAGTGGTGCAAAACCCAATGACAGCTGGCTCATGGTGGTGGCCGATGGCAGGTGACAGCTAATACACCCGAAATGGTAAATGGCAGCATATTAATTAGGGCCCCGTCGACACGGCAGAGGCGTGAATAAGCTCGAATGATCAAAGCAAATAAAAGCAGAGATTATCAGCAGCCCATAAATATGCATCAATATAGCAACAACAATAACAGCAACAGCAACAAACAACAACAACAACAACAACAAAAACGACAACATTTTGAACACTTTCATATCCGAAACTCTTACTCTTCAATCTTTAATGGCAATCTATCTCTGTCATTACACACGGCTTGTTTGCAGTTTGACCAAGTTTTCCGCGACTGACATTTCGTTTCCTTTTTATTTTAATTTGTATATACCCTATAGACAAAAGCGGGCATAGCGGGTCTGATTGACTAACTTGTTAAATAAAAAAAATAAAAAAATAGTTTGAATAAATTAATAAGAAAGTCGAACTAGTTTTTATAGAAATTACAGCTGTTAGCTAATCTCAATCAGTCAGTCAATCAGACAGTCAGTCAGACAATCAGTCAATCAACCAAAGTCTCTATCACATGATGTGATTTATAAATAGACTTAAGCTCTGTTACATTCATTTAGTTCGTCAGTCAGTCCATCAGTCAATCATTTGATCAGCTGTTACATTCATTTAGTTCGTCAGTCAGTCCATCAGTCAATCAGTTCATCAATCAAAGTCTCTATCACATCCGTTTATTTATATATGAACTTAAGCTCTGTTACGTTCAATATTATCTCTTTTATCTATTTATTTTGTTTCTCTATTCTCCACACTTAACTTAACAGGGTATTTGGCTAGTCGAGTACTCTCCTCTTTTGATATTTTTTCATGCATTGCACTGCAGTCGTGCAGCAGTTGCTGAGCTCATTGTTGATTGTTTTTGTGCTGCCTCTCTCGGATGGTATTTTTTACATGCTGTCATTTAATTTGCAGTTCATGCTATTTCCTGTATGTTTAACAAATGCGTAACGGGACAATGGATGTAACTAATTAGCACAGCAAGAGGACGCCCCCACAGAGCTAAATGCCATCTGCCTGGGCTGCCCGGCAACATTTGTAGCTGTTTTGTTCACAATTTGCAGCCAAGCAATTGCGGCTTAGCATGGGAAAACGAAAACGAAAAGGAAAACGGCAATGAAAATCCAGAGCAGTTGCTAAAAGTGAAAAATAGCGGAAAATTGTGGCATAAAGTGCTGCAGATCTTCGATGTAGAGAAAGATTAAATTAATCATGGAAATTGAATAATATATCATTATGATGAGTTCCTCAATGGAAGCGAAGCTTGCGTTTAAGAAAACCAAAATAATTAACTTTCGGGTTAAGTTAAGTGTGAGTGTTAGGATATCCTCATTGGCGCTGTATAATTGGCATTAGTGACTTTAAACTCTATTAGTTATACCTAACTCTATCAGTGTCTCCCTCTATCTATCACCTACTATCTCACTCTTTCTCTCTATCAATTTCAATCTATCTCTCTGTCTGCGTCCCTGCATCTCTCTCTCTCTCTCTCTCCCTCTGTTTCTTTGCACCTTTCTCTCTATATCTTTTTCTATCTCCTTCTCTCTCTCTCTCTCTCTCTTTCTCTATTTCAAACTATCTCTCTGTCTTAGTCTATGTACCTCGCCTCCTTTATTTCTCTCTGTCATTCTCTATTTCTTTTTGTCTCACCCTGTCTTTCTTTCTTTTCATCTTGTTCTCTCTTTCTCTATGCTTAGCTCTATGTATCTTTATCTAGCTATATCTAACTCTCTCTATATGTATTACTCTCATTCCCTCACTCGCTCTTTCTCCCTCTCTCTGCTCTGTCCTCCTCTCTGTGTCTCTCTATCTCTCTCTCTCTCTCTCTCTCTCTCTCTCTATCTCTTTCCGTCTCTTTCTCTCTCTCTCTCCCTCTCTCTCTCTCTCTCTCTGTTTTCCTTTTTCCCTCGCTCTTTAGCTCTATCTATCTCTCTTCTACTCTATCTCTTTCTCTATATTTCTCTCCCTCTCTCTCCTTCTCTATGTTATCATAAGGTCATCTTGAACGTAAATGAGAGCTACTTATGCAAAGATGTTCAGCCAAGGTGGCGAACCACAATTCGAATCACGATTTATTGATTGGAAATAATATCTTTTCTTTTTGTTGATTGTAAATAAAAATTTCAATAACAAAACTAATATTTGAGTAAGTGTCTCAAAACGGGTTTCGTCTCATAAATTGGCTTGTTAGGCTTAGTTGCTTTGATTAATAGCTCTCTCTCTCTCTCTCTTTGCCTCTCTCTTAATCTCTTTCATTTTCTTTGTTCAGCTTACACTCGTTGCTGTGGGAAAACTTGACTGTGACAACATTTTCAGCCAGACTCCAGCCCACATTCCGGGAAATCCTTGCTACTTGCAATAACGACACTTAATAAGTACCTTGAGCACTTTGATTTCTTCGGGCAATTGACGTACTTTGAGTAGTTTAATTATGAACAGTTCGTGGCCCAAGGCAAACGAGCTAAATGCCAACTAATGCCGTAGATCATGTACAATTAGAGGGCCGAGCTTCAATTGCATAAACTTTTTTTGTCCAAACGAATAGCACTAAAGCCCCAACGGTTGTTTGTTTTTAGTTATGGCAAGTGTTGTTGTTGTTGTTGTTGTTGTTGCTGTTTCTTTTGATGTAGTTGTTGTTGATGCTGTAATAAAATTTGCCCAGTGGCAAACAATTGTTGGTCGTATTCGGGTTGCTGTTGTTGTTGGTTTCTGTTATTTGTGAATTTCGTTCGGTCAAAGTGGCTGTCGCTGCGGGACAAAGGGGCGTGAGCGGCGTTTGTTGGCGGGTGGGCGTGGCCCTTGAATAGTTTAGCTAATGCGATTTTATTGTCGTGCGGTGTTTACCTGTTGATTAATAATGAAAGCGCTGCCAACACATTCGCTAATTGTTTACGTTTTCTCTATCAACTTCTCTTCTTCCACTCTCTCTCCCTCTCTCTCTCTCTCTCTCTCTCACTCTCTCTGATTGTGTTTATAGCACGCAGCCTCAGGCAACAGCCTGCCAGGCCATGAAGGACAAACGCTGCTGCTGGACACGCGGCAAGGTAATTGGCGGCAGCTCTGTGCTGAATACGATGCTCTACATTCGCGGCAATCGACGCGACTTTGATCAGTGGGCGTCCTTTGGCAATCCCGGCTGGTCATACGAAGAGATTCTGCCCTATTTCCGCAAGTCGGAGGATCAGCGCAATCCCTACCTGGCGCGCAATAAGCGCTACCATGGCACAGGCGAGTCAGACTAGTTTATCAACTTAAACTCGAACTAAAATTATATTCTATTCATTGCAGGTGGCCTCTGGACGGTGCAGGACTCGCCCTACAATACGCCCATTGGACCGGCATTCCTGCAGGCTGGCGAGGAAATGGGCTACGACATCGTCGATGTGAATGGCGCGCAGCAGACGGGCTTCGGTTTCTATCAGTTCAACATGCGTCGCGGATCGCGCAGCTCGACAGCTAAATCATTTCTGCGCCCGGCCCGACTGCGGCCCAATCTCCACGTGGCGCTCTTCTCCCATGTGACAAAGGTGCTCACCGATCCGCACACGAAACGTGCCACCGGCGTGCAGTTCATCCGGGATGGACGCCTTCAGAACGTCTATGCAACGCGGGAGGTGGTGATGGCAGCGGGCGCTATTGGCAGCCCGCATCTGATGATGCTCTCTGGCATCGGGCATGGCGAGGAGCTGAGTCGAATGGGCATTCCAGTGGTGCAGCACCTGCCTGGGGTGGGGCAGAACCTGCAGGATCACATTGCGGTGGGCGGCATCGCCTTTGTGATCGACTACCCCATCTCGATTGTGATGAAGCGCATGGTCAACATAAATACGGCACTGCGCTACGCCATCACGGAGGATGGACCGCTCACCTCCAGCATCGGGCTGGAGGCTGTGGCCTTTATCAATACCAAATACGCGAATTCCAGCGACGATTGGCCCGACATGAACTTCATGATGACCTCCGCCTCGGTAATGTCCGATGGCGGAACACAGGTAAAGACCGCCCACGGTCTGACCGACGAGTTTTACCAGGAGGTCTTCGGCGAGGTGAACAATCGCGATGTCTTTGGCATCTTCCCCATGATGCTGCGTCCCAAGAGTCGGGGCTACATAAAGCTCGCCTCAAAGAATCCGCTGCGATATCCGCTGCTCTACCACAACTACCTCACCCACCCGGACGATGTCAATGTGCTGCGCGAGGGCGTCAAGTCAGCGATTGCCGTGGGCGAGACGCAGGCAATGAAGAGATTCGGCGCACGCTTCTGGAACAAGCCGCTGCCCAACTGCAAGCATCTGACCCTGTTCACGGACGAGTATTGGAACTGCTTCATCAGGCAATACACGATGACCATATACCACATGAGCGGCACGGCCAAAATGGGACCGCCCAGTGATCCCTGGGCCGTGGTCGATCCACAGTTGCGGGTCTACGGTGTGCCCGGGCTGCGTGTCATCGATGCCAGCATCATGCCCACCATCACCAATGGCAACATACACGCACCAGTCGTCATGATCGCCGAGAAGGGCGCCGATCTCATCAAGCAGCTGTGGCTAACTCCCACCACCAAGCCAACGGATCAGCAGTGGCGCTCGAAGCGCTCCCTTCCGATCACCGGCAATGAGACACTGGCGGAAACAGTCCAGCAATGGCCATTGCCAAGCTCGTAGCTCGAGTGGGCGCAGGGTGTGGCCCGGGACACAGCTAAAAGCTCAACTGACATCTTCTCAAAGTGGCAGACTTAAGCCTAAGACTAATCTTGTAGTAGAGTCGACACACAACGGGCAAGACTAATTAAGCAGTTTCAATGAGCTCAATTGCAAGTAGTCAATGCAATTTAGCTTCACTGTGGCTTAAATATGTTTTCTCACTTGTATTCATGTTTCACTTTGCACTAAGAAGCTTTCATTTTGTATATTTTTTTATTTCTGTTGGTTTTTAGCAGAAGCTTTCATCAGTAATCCCCACTCGGAATTTGCATTTTCAACATTTTTAACCTTTACAACTTTTCCTATAACTTTTATGATATTCCTAAAGCTGTTTATCAGCTTCCTCTACCTTTGAAAAACCCTCCGTTTGAATATCCTACATAGTTGAAAGCTTTTTGAAAACGTTTTCAAGATTAAATTTAAGATCAAACCTTTAGATAAGCTTTCAGTAAAAGCTCATCTTTAACTTTAATCCTTTATCAAACTTCAGTATACATATTTATATATATATTGATCATTGACGCGCACTACAAAGCTCACTGAGTTTTACCTGAACAAGATTAATCTAAAGCTCTGCTACTTTAGGCTAGTATCATTGGAGCAAGCTGTGTAACTGGGTTTAGATTTTAGTTAGTTAATTCTCGTCGCGTATCTAATTTATTAAACTTTAGTTCGCTTTGCAGCTCCTCCCTCTGTGCGTTGTCCTTAGTCACATAAGCGCTTCTTGTAAATATCGAGTCATTTATGCTAAAGTGTTTGTTTTTTTTGTTGTGTACATATGTAGATATATACATTTATGTATGTATATCCTACCTATAAACATATTTTTTTTTTTAGTGCGAGTGTCTGATGGTAACTACAACACACATTTTTATTTAGACTTAGAGTACCTCAATTAGTCTTTGGCTTAAAACAAAAACATTTCGATTGACGATTTAATATGAAATACAAACATAAACAAAAAACCTCAATTAGCAATTAAGTTGGATACGAAGTATATTATGTATTTTTATTGGAATAGTTGTTATATATGTAACGAATAAATAAATGAATAAACAAATAAACAATGGAACCCGAAGCTGCCTTGTGTGCATTTATTGTTTATGATATTTGTATATAGAAAAATTAAAATAGTTGTACAGGGTATATTCTAGTCGTGCACTTCCGACTAGAGTAGTCTTACTTGCTTTACATTTAGCGCGCTTTGCAGTGCATTTCAAACCTGCGCCTGTTTAGCTGGCACGCAAACCCACATTGTAGATCAGCGAGTACACAAACCTCAAATGAGCTCGGCTTGAAAGCTTACCTGAAAGTAGAAAGAGATTTTGAAGAGTTACAAAATGTTTTTCATTTCTTATTATTATAGAAATACGTAAAGCATTGAAAGCTCTAGACTTATTCGAATTGCAATGTTAAATAAATTCCACAAATGATTTCATTTTTAGCTCAACTTAAGTCGCACTTGAAAGTATGCTTTAAAACTATTTTAGAAATTAGTTTAAAGTGGGTTTTCGAATACAGATGTTTCAGTTAATTGGATGCATAATAGTATTATTTAGTCTACTTTAAAGAGCTCATTATTCATTTGTTAATGTATCGCAGCCTTGGAATATATATTATAATAGTTGAAGGTCTGCAATACATTTATAAGAAAATGTAATAAATAAATGTATAATGTTGAAAGTTGGTTGCTTTAATAAAAAAGCAAAACCATTGTTCTCTAATTGACTGGGTTAAGGCTATAAAAATATGCGAGAGAAGACGCACATTTCTCCAATACTTTCATTCCAATACCAATCATTTTTCAAAATTTTATTTTTCCAAAATATTTTTTCATTTATATATGTTATATTAAAATATATTTCCAAAATCATTTGAAGCAAAGCTTCAAAACTTTCATTTCTGTGCCGAACCTTAGGCAAAATCCACACTTGAAAAACATCAAAGCGAAAATGAGATGAAAACTCAGTTTTTCTTAAAAATGGTTTCACTTTTTAGCTCAAATATGAATTTCGGTTTTAATTATTTAATTATTTACTATTTACTCATTTACAATTACCACAGATATTCAATTTTACTAAGCACATTAAAAAGTAAATGCCTGGTTAAGTTGGCGTAAAATAAAAAAGATTCACAAAGTAAGTCCGAAAAATCTTAAATTATCAAGAATAAATTTAACATTTTGCTGTTCTGGATATAAATATTTTCCTGCAATTGCAAAGCTCATAATATTTTTGTATTATTATCGATACTGTTCAAGCATGAACATGGGATGGACAATCGCCTCCTGAAGCCGTCAAGTGGACTGCGTGAGAGTATTAAGGAATTTACGAATATTCCTAACATCAAAATGGTCGAAAAACAATGGGCCTATGTGCGAATCACAGTCTGCAGGAAACCATGGCAATAGATATAAGTTATTATAGCATAAAGTGTTGTCTCTCAACCAATACAATTATAAATCCATTCCACTGTTTCAGCTATATACACGCCAAAGAAACTCCCATTATAAATCTGTCTTGTTGCCAGCTGAAGCATCACGTCGTCTGTATCAAATACACGTTTGAAGACTCTTGTTCGAAACGTGTTTCACTTGTAAATGTGATACTTATCGAATAATACAGTTGCACAAAGATATTAATGTCAAAAGCTGACAAATGGCGATATATATCGAGCACAAAGCTTATCGCAGCCAACTTAACAGTGCTGGAGCTGCAGCTGACGTTTCTTATTGACAAATAAATAACAAAGGAAATAGGAAACTTCTAGCAAGGTTTCATTTTGGAAATACGGAAACGCAGCGCCGAATTTCCGAATAGTTTATTTTTAAATAATGCTCGAGGTAGGAGTTACGCAATCTGGACAGCAAATAATACCCCAAGTAATACATATAATTTTCCTCATTTTACAAACAATGGGTGCGTAAATTAGCTGAAATTAAAAAAAAAAAAAAATAGTTAAATAAAACCTAACTAAGAAATAAGTTTAACCAATGCGTTGTCCAATTAGATGCGCCGGGGAAGCGTTAAATGAAATTTCAAAGCGATTTCAATTGCAATTACGAACTCTTTTCGATGATGATGATTGCAATTAGGCTTTACGCAGGAGGTCTTTGGAGACGGGGCCGAGCTGTTAGGCCGCTAGGGGCTGGGCTGGTTAAATAAACTTAACGATGCTTGAACAATGATACATATGTATCATATGCATTGAATAATGCATTGTGTGTGTGTGCTGGCTCCAGGTTTGGCTAATGATTTTGTTAACAAAATGAAATATAATTACAGTGCATTTATCTTTACGCTGATCGCGAATGACTGAAGGGGTATATTGACTGAAAGTGAGACTGCTTAAGGTGTATTTAAGAATGTCTTATTTATATATTATTTTTGTATCTATAAGCTCTATTTATATATTTGCATCCATTGAGAAAACCAGCCTTATATATATTTTATCATTTATTTAGAACTGAAAAATTTAATTCGTGTTTCGTTTCCTAAACTATATTATATATTAGTTTATGCTTTTGATTTATATCGTCAAAAGATGTAAGGAATTGAAGTACTTTCCCAGTATAGTCCCAGTCTTATAAGCATAAGCTTTACATCTTGGTATATCATATCATAGCCTAATGCAGCTAATATATGCAAACTTCTGTCATAGTGGCTAGCAGCTTCAATCTTTAAAAGCTCCATGATGTATCAAAGGATCTTTTCACCTCACGAATGCAGCCCTCATTTGGAATAGAATCGTATCCCTATTACAAACCTTGACACAAAGTGCTTCCCATTTTTTTATCTTGCAACTAAATCATCCATAGACCTACCCCATTTAAACCTCAATCATACGATTAGCTACTCTAGACAGAGCTCATGACAAGGTATGAATAAATAGTTAAACTATTATTATTATTAAAGTAACTATGATACAGAAATAAATTTCCTCAGCCCTTAAATTTTGATTATTTCAAAGCCAATTTATTCTAAATTCTCTTCCATCTCTATTTACCACATCCATTATTAGTCCATCTTGTACAGTCTCTTCTTTTACCATATCCATTATTAAACAACAAACAGGGTATACTCTACTCTATCTTCTATATTCTCTTCCTTCTCTATTCATTATTAAACAACAACCAGGGTATACTCTAGTCTATCTCTAAATACATTCTGATTTGGTTTCTTTATTTCAATTATAGCCGCTATGATTATGCGGACTCCTCGAGTCCAACCCGACGACTCGGGTCGCGGAAAGCGACCATAAATCCAATGCCAGAGCTGCACCAGGGACGTGGCCGAGCAGATCAAGCGAGGGGCGGCTTGCTTTGGCGGCTGCTGCCAGGAACGCTCTCAAGTGCAACGCATAAATATTAATGCTGCCTGCAATTGGCTGGCTGGCTGGGTTTTTGGACCCCAAAAATTGAGCGAAACGAAAGTTGCCAAACTGAGTAGAAACCAAAAAATAAAAAATAAACCGCAAACAAAACAAAACTACAACGGATTCAATGTCAACTCCGTTGGCCAAGCGATGCAGTTCGCCGATGGCTGGAACCTGCCGGAAGCAAGGCAAGGTAAAATATATTTGACTCCAGTTAACTCGATGCGTTGTAGTGCGCGGAGTTCAATGGCGGCTTTGTGGTTCAACCAAGCCACAGCTGCTCCACACCCGGCAAGCGGCAAATGGAGTTCACGAATGGCAGCCGAAACGAATGAGGCGTCGTGACGTTTCAAGCCACTTGAGTGAGTTAATGAATGAACAAATGAATGAATGAATGAAGAGGCCAACTGTGAGTGTTGACAGTGTGGAGCAGCTGAAATTGTGGGCAGCGGTGCAGAGTGGGTTTACCATCATGCGAAAACATCGTGTGGGTTTTGCTCTGAGTCTGTGGGGGTCATTCAACGTTTCAGCTGAAAGACATTGCACCCGGCACGTGAACTTCGAGAAAAACATTGAAGCTGGGCTTAAGAGAGAGGAAGAGTGTAAGTGGGAGTGTGGGAGTGAAAGAGAGAGAGTGTGAGCAGCAAAGAAAGAAAGAGGTAGAGTCTTGGGAGAAAGAAAGAAAAGTTACAGCTGGGCTATTAAGAACAGTAGGAGAAGGGAGGAGAAAGAGAGAAAGAGAGAGAGAGAGAGAGAGAGAGCTAAAGGCGATTGTATGAACTGATTATTTGGTGCATCCCATCAAAGAGATCCCCTTAAAGAGGATGAGAGCTATACAAAATATGAAAGAGAATTGTTTAAGAAAATAAAAAGATAGCAAGATATAAACAAAACGAAAATCAACTAAGGCACATTAATCATTTGACTGTTTTATTATATAATAATATATAAAGCTTTCACATATCATGGAATTACATATATACCTTAAAATACAAATTTAATCCTTGTAGGCTCTCAAATGATTAATGTGCATAAGTTAACCCCCGATTTGCTTATATCTTTCTATCTTGTAAAGTAGATACTTCGAAATTCGGAGTTTCTTAGTGTAGATGGCCAATAGGATGTAGTCATATTGTCTATAGATATTGTTAATTAATAAGAGCTTAAATTAAAAATATTAAAATTAAATTAAAGTATCATAATTTTATAGGTCTTTCCTAATACAGCTATACCATATAACAAAAGCAACAACAAAACTGCGATATTAATCAACAAAGAGCATACAGATAAGCATGTATATGTTTATGAGTATCTCTAATTAGACATTAATACTAATTAAGCAGATGTAGATTTCATGATCTTCATCATGTCCATCTCTTAGCACATCATATGAGCGCCCTCTACACAGTACTTGAGGTCGCACAAAACCACAGCTGAAAGAGTTGCAATAAAAGCAAGTTAAGCATGGTATAGGGTATATTGCACATATATATACATACATATGTACATACTTGTACATGTATATAGGGTATTTAGTGAGGTTTCACATTAAATTTCACAAAGAAATCGCAAACGTGTTCAACATGAGCCCAACTTAAAGGTACACAAGAAAAAGTGATATGAAAACGCGTGAAAAGTTGTAAATGAAATTGAATCTGTGAGCTGTGCGAGCATGATAAAGTTCACGATCTTCGATCGGAAAGTGTATCAAAGTGTTTGCTAAAACTATTGCCACCATTTTGGGTAATAAACTGAAGCGCTGATCTACAATAAAATCAATGAAATGGGCAAGTCGAGCTGCAAAAGCTTTCGAGCAGAAAGCTTCGAGCTGCAGCAAAAGAAAGAAAGACAGAGCAAGAGATAGAAAGAAAACCAGCTCAGACGTTGGGCAGCGCACGTAGCCGAAGAGCGCAGACAGCAGAGACGTTGGCGAAGGAGCAGGCGAGGGGACAGACGCCGACGAAGACGAATGAAAACGAAAGTGCAGCCGCAATGGTCAAAGCTCATAGCGAGGAGCTTTTCGTGATTTTGTTTTCGGTTTTGGTTTGATTTTTTTTCTTTTTTTTTTGGGAGGGGAGCTCGAGTATGGACTGCGCTCCAGCGATTTGCTCATTGAACAAGACGAGCCCGTGGCGTGCGTATCGTACAGTCAGTGCTCGCTGCCGTCGCCAACTCCCGTCGTGACTGTCAACAATTATATAAAGAGTAAATAAAATACAAGTTAAAGAAAAAGAAGATAATACAAAAATCAGCTAAAACCACGCGTGTTGTACATAGGAATCGAGTGAACTTTGCGCCGTATATCCGACCGAGACTTTTTACTTTGTGTTTTCAGTTTTTATTTGTTATATATATATATATAATTATTTTTTTTTTTGGTTATTTAATTTTATGTTAAGACGTTGCACGCCAAGTAAGAAAAGTGAAGAAAGATATAGAGTTATATATACATCAAGATATATATATAAATGAGTGTATAAAATGTGTAAGACAAAGGAAAGTGGCAAGCGGTTGCGTTTGTGGTAACTGCAGACGAGGCAACACAGCCGCAGCAGCAGCAGCAGCAACAGCAGCAACAGTTGCAGTTGCAGCAGCAACAACAAAGACAGCGACAACAAGCGGAGGTACGTTGACAAAGTTACTTATACTAAAAACACACACACACACACACACATACACGCACTATCCACACAAGCTATCCGCGCACTTGATTTACTTGTCCTAATTTTCACTTTTTGGAAAGCGCGCACCGCTTGCAATTCGCTTATGTAATCTTTACTTTGGCTCTTAATTCAATTTCTGATAGCGTTTCCGATACGGAATGCCGAAAGACGTTTAATTATCATGGCAAATGCATTTTATTGGCCATTCCCATATGATTTCTATGTGACTTGCATACAAATTATTGAATGTCTATCATTATACTATATAAGTGTATCTATATAGCTATCTATCTATCTATATATCTAGCTATAAATCTCTCTATCTATCTTTCTAACCATATGCCTTTCTATCTGTCGTTCTATTTGTCTATATATTCATCTATCTAACTATCGATCTATCTATCAAAATATCGATCTATCTATGCGTCTATCTAACTATTAGGCATCTATCAATTTATCGATCAATCTGTCTATCTATCTGTTTATACATATTTATCTATCTAACTAGATATATATTTATAAAAATTTCGATCTGCTTATACATCTATCATTTAACTATCTATCAAGCATCTATCTATTTAGCGATCTACCTATATGTCTGTCCATCTGTCTATCTGTCTCTCAAAATAACGATCTATCTATACGTTCATCGTCTAACTCTCTATCGAGCATCCTTCTCTTTAGCGATCTATCTTTTTGTGTTTCTATCTATTTAACTTTTCATCTGTCTATCAAGATATGTCTATATGTGTATACATCTCTCATCTAACTATCTATCAAGCATCTATCTATTTATCGATCAATCTATCTGTTTATCTATCTACCCATCTATCTATCTATTAATTTGTTTACCATCAAAAATCTAGAAGACTTATAAACCTTAATTGAATTGTTTCCCTCTGCATTACCCTGTTCTGTGTTTTCATTTCATTCCTTAGCACTTCTTAATATTTACTGATAGAGATGCATTTAAAAGATTTCTTTTATTTAATTGTTATATTTTCATTTCTATTTCATTTCAATTTCCATTTCCTGAAAATGTATAGTCAAATTGATTTCATGTCTCTGATAGTTCAATTCCCTTTGAATGAAAATGTATTTATCATTTAATTGATATTTCCTTCTCGTTAACTTCATTAAATACCCAATTTTCTTCCGTTCAACTATCATTTCTATACCCCTATAGTTAATTTTCTCTTCCATTTCAATTCTCTAGTATAATTATGAGATTTTTTCGGTTCAATTACATTGCTATTCCATTTCAATTCAATTGCTACGCCATTTCCATTCCATTGCTATTCCATTCCATTTCAATTCATTTTTAATTGCACTTTCCTTTACTTTGCTTTGCCACTTAAGATAAGTATACATTTTCTTTACATTACTCTTAATATTTAAATTATATTTAAAATTATTTTTATTTAGATATCAACATATTTTATATAATAAATTAACATTATATATATAAATTATTTAATATGTTTTTTTTTATTTAAAAATTTCTTATTTCATAAGTTTCTACTTATCTTTCTTAAACTAGTCGTCAACTTCTCTCTAAGCTGCAGTTCCACTTTTTTTTATTGAATTTCTTTAACGAATTCTCTCATGCTATTCACGTTCCATTTTAACTTCACTACGTTCCACTTCCATTGCATCACCATTGCTCAACACGTTCTTTGCCTCATTCGAACACCGGCTGTGCGCGTTCTTATGTAATTCCGATTTTGAGTAACCATTGCTCTTGCACAGTTCAGGCCGAAGTCAAAGTCGACTTCCCTTTGCACATCTCGAACATGCCCGCCGGCTAACACTTTCTACCTTTCGGCTGACTGCCGCCACCATCGTCGCCGCCGCCTCGCACCTGCGCGCTCAAATTATTATCAATTTGTGCACGTCGGGGCTATAAATAGTCGATCATGCGGCTACTGCTGCATAAAACGATTAAACGCAAAAACCAGCCGAAAGGAAAGTAAACGCCGATAAACACAAACGCGTCGCAAAGATAGCAACAGCACCAAAATACAAAAATACAAAAATGAATGAAATGAGTAAAAATAATGTATAAATGTCCCTGCTCGGGCGCCACTTGATTGGCATTGGCAGCAATCAAGTTCAGAGCCAACTTGGCGGCGGATATAGACCAAGGCGTAGCAGAAAACTGGAAAAGCAAAAGGCGACAACCACTTGTCACAAGTCACCCATGTCGCATGTTCGGACAATGGGGAAAAGGCTGGTGCATGAGCAAAAACCATTGAATTTATGGATTCGATTTTATCGATTACATGTTGCACCAGAGATTTATCATCATGGCTGAGCGTAGAGGCGCACCTAAATTGGATGCGGCAAGGAAAAGTTTTGTGTCAAGTATTTGTGGATAACACCAATAGCTATAAATGTAGCTTGGCTCAGACTTGATGTTATCGATAACATAAACTTGAAAAACTGTAAATTTCCTGTTAAATATTATGATTATGTATGATCAATAGCTGCAATAAGATTTTGGCTATACGTGAAGAGCACACCAACAAAAACTGTATATAATAGCTGTTATCGATAACATGAACTCAGTGTTATTCATAGTAATTGTTCAAACAGCAAGATTAATTTGACGATCTGGCCAAAAATTAATAATTCAAGTCTATTCAATTGAACACAAATATCTGCATGCATACATAAATGTTATCGATAACAAAAACATTCTATTTTTAGGCGTTTCATTTGAAATGTAGTTCAAAGATCATTGAATAGATATGTATACAACTTTACTGTTATGGGTTATACAAATTGGGAAACAAAAGAATTATCGATAACATAAATTCAATAGATATCAACTAATTTTCTAATTCTACAAGACTTAATTGGTGTGCTATGAGTGCTTTACATAGTTAGCAATTTATCCTATCGACTACGACATATTTGTAAGTCAAACAAAAGTGCTGCCAAATCAGTTATCGATTAATTTTTCTGCACAACGGTGATTTCTTCAATGTTTGGCGTTTCACCCTGCTGCGCTGTTCACTACAATTAGTCAACTGACAGTATGTTATCGCCGCTGTTATCGATGACTAGTGCAACAGACAATTAGGTTTTGTTGTCGATACAGACGCGTGGCTAATGTGCCGCAGCATTATCCAATGCATCCGGATTTATGAACGGGACTTGGCGTCAGCTGCTAAGCGACTAACTAACTAACTGACTAATAAACAGCTGGGCAATTAGTGACGCGTCTTAATTTCTTTTCTCATTTCGGTTTTTGTTTTATGTGTGTTTCAATACGCAGCAAGCGTGACTCAAGTGAGAAAGTGTCAAGACCTGCAGTTGGTAGCTGCCAGTTGGCAGCTAGATGTGCCCAGTGTGACCCACTAAAACGAGACAGCAAACAAACAATAACAAAAATAAACAGCCAAATGTCATCAATTATGAGCCGTAAACTAAGCGCGGTCATAATTAAAAGCTGTCAAATCATAATTGACAGATGGACCCAACTGTTATACTCACCTGGGAAGACAGGTGAGCTAGAGACAGAGCCACAGTCGGAGTCACAGTCAGAGCCACAGTCCAGAGTGTATTTCTAACAATGTGTAAATTGCATAAGCAACAAGAGCAACAGCAAACAATCGACAGCAGCTCATCAGTTAACTGGAGCTATATAGCTGTAGTTGGTTGGCAGTCGGTGCTGAGAAGGGGCGTCTGGGGGCTCTATATACATATAGTCCATATGATGTAAAGCCCAGAGCCGAACAATTCAATGAATGAGAAAAGCCAAAGATGGGAAAAAAGCAGCGCTTGCATCACAACGACGGCCAAAGAAATGAAGCTAAAGTCGAAATTGACGATAAAGATGAAGATGAAGATGGAGATGAGGCTGACGCTGACGCTGAGACTGAGGCTGGAGTTGGCCCAAATCACAAATGGGGTCTGTCCCAAGGGCGTTGCATAAATTAACATGTTGCACCGTGCGCACAGTTCGACGTTTGCTGTTTTTTAGCTGTATTTTGTTTTTTGTTTTTTTATTATATTTTTTTTTTCTGCTATTGCGTTTGGTTTTTTAACGGCGCTTTTGAATTCGAAGTATCTTGTTTGGCTTGTGGCTCAGTTACAAGCGAACCGCGCAGCCGGTCAAACGTTCACAAAATTTTGGATAATCCGAGTGCCAAAATTCATAATCGAAAAGTAAAGCCAAAAAAAAAAAAAAAAACAAAAAACATTTGACTAGCTGCAGGAGCAGGAAGTTGCAATTACAGTTGCAGTCGCATGCTCCCCCTCTCTATCTCTCCCTCCCTCTCTCTGTCTCGCTGTCTGCCTCTCACACTGTGTGGGATTCGGCTTTCACTGGTATCGTTTAAATCGAGCGCGACAACATGTTGAAGAGACTGGAAAAACCACAGCAGCGTCTAACGGACAGCAATTAAAGCTGACACTCGGAACAGGCATTCGGACAATCGGACAAATAAACCAAATAACGAAATTGCATTTTACAAAAAAATAAAAAAAAAAATAAATAAAAAACTAAAACTAAAGACAAACAAATACGAAATAGTAATAATGAAAACAGAAACAAAACAAGAAATTGCAATGCAAAGTTGCGCTTTTCCGCCTGGCGGCATTGAACTTGAAAAACTTGAACCGCATCGCATAATCTCGAGCGAGAGAGAGAAACAGAGAGTGAGAGAGAGGGAGAGAGCTGGAGAGCTGGAGAGTGGGAGAGAGAGTGTTATCAAGTTGGGGGCAATCGCGCATGTCTTTAATGAGATGCCGTTTTGACATCATTCGAATTTGATTTTTCAATCTGTGATTTGATAACCTTTTTTTTTTCTTTCTTTCTTTCATTCAAGTTTGGTTGTTTTTCGTTTGGCTTGCGAAAAATGTAAACAAGTTCGTTGCCTAAGTCTTTTGTTTGGCTGCGCGTATAGCGGCATGTGTTTGCTAGCCATGCAAATGAACGAACATCAACAATTGGCCAATTGGATTGCAAAATAGACGTCATCGTTTCCGCGGCGTAGAGCCCGTTAATAATTAACTAGTTCAGAGCTCTCGTTACGTGATAGAAGAAGTCTCAGCCTGTGTTGGGATGCGCCGCAGAATACGAGTATGAGACGCAGATGGCCAAATAAAAACGATGATATAATGAACTATAACAACTAGGGCACATCTTCCATTTATGAGCGCGACTCGGGCTTGGCCTGGAAGTGCTTGGCTATTGAATTCAACATCTTGATATGAGAAAGGAAATTCCCAATTATCTGAGCTTTATGCAGAAAAAGTTATAGTTGTGCTCTTACCTAAGGCATCGTGGTAATGCGATGCGAGATCAAAAAGGCTTCTACTAAAGTAGTTCACTTCATAGGCAACTTGGCCAACAACAAAAGCCTCACTTGAAGGCAGCCAAAGTTTATTCTCTTAGGTTTCCTTGATACACAAGTCTATACTGTATAGAAATAGGGGGCATAGCTCTATAGCTACATCGTCCTTCTACTCACTTGTTGTTCTTGTGTTCAGATTTCAATTAGCATTTCATTAATAATAAGATTTAGTTTCCATATCTCACTTGAAGCTAGCAAAAGATTATTCTTTGAAGGATTTCCTTCATTTGCATTTATCCACAGACCCTCTTAGGTTTCCTTGATACTCAAGCCTCTACCTCATATGAGCATTAGCGTCATGGCTCTATAGCTACACCGTCCTTTTACTCACTTAGTATTCAGATTTCAATTATCATTCCAGCACTAATAAATTTTGCTTCACTTTGCAATATTGTACATATCTCTGAAGCTCTTCTTCTTTGAAGGATTTCCTTTATTTGCATCTACCCAAAACACCCTCTTAGGTTTACTTATGATAGTCAAATCTACCTTATATAAGCGTTAACATTATGACTCTATAGCTACACCGTCCTTCTACTCACTTAGTATTCAGATTTCAATTATCGTTCCAGCTTTAATAAAATATTATTCTTTGAAGGATTTCCTTTATTTGCAACCCAAAACACCCTCTTAGGTTTCCCTGATACTCAAGTCTCTACTTTTATATAAGCATTAGCATCATGGCTCTAATAACACATCATTCATACACTCACCTAGTGTTAAGTTTACAATTATCATTCCATCACTAATAAATGTCGTTTTGCTTTGCAGTTCTGTCCATATTGCAGTTGAAATATGGGCCAAGAGGTATCGCAACATCAGCAGCAACACCACAACCATAACCACAACCACAACCAGAACCAGAACCAGAACCAGAACCACCACCAGAACCATAACCTGAACCACAACCTCAACCTCAACCATAAGCGTGCCCAGCCGCATCGTAAGAGCTACAAGGATCCCATCTATACGCCCGCCAGCCAACTGTCTAGCAGCTCCAGCTCGAACAGCACCGACGACTACGACGCCAACTATAGACTGCGACACAAGTACAATCTGACGAAGCAGACGTACGAGCGCACCAAGCTCCTGGCCGGCAACGTTACGAACCGAAGCAGCCTCCCATTGGACAGCGACTCCCATTACGCCAAGTTGAACGGCACGTATTTGCAGCGCAGCAGTTCGCAGAGCTCGGACAGCGGCATCTACAATTCGTCCTGCCACTGCTCGTCGCTATCCTCGCTGTCCTCGTCGGCAATTAGCAGCAGCTCGGCCAGCTCCAGCAGCGGCTGCCCCAGCTCGCTGCTGTCCAGCAAGTCCAGCCGTTCGCTGGACAAGCAGAAGCACTACCTGAGCCACCACTTGTACATCAAGTCCTACTTGGACATCTTGGAGGAGGACGAGCGGGCGCGCGCCCACTTCAAGTCGGCCCGGCCGGGTGGCATACGCAACTACACGCCCAAAATACTTGGAGGCGGCGACTCGGCCGGCTCCACACTCTCAGCCAGTGCGCCCGCCAGCAGCTTCGGTTATCCACACTCAAACCCGGCGATCAAGCAGCGCACCAGTGTTAGCTCCAATTGCTCAACGAGCGCCACTGTCACGGGCAGAAACTGTCAGGAAGATCCTTGGATTTGACAATTACTGAAACATGGCGTTTGGCACAATGACGTCTTTGCTTGGCATGATCCCACTACTGGCGATCGGCATGAACTTCTATCGCTATCAAAGCGTCGATCCCGAGAACAAGGTTCAGGAGCCATCAATCGTAAGTGTAAAGTGTGACCTGCTTTAAGCTATCAGTTAGTTCCAGAGATGATAAGTTTTAAATATACTTCTTGAGGCGAGGTCTAAGCTAATGATTAATTGAATTGTGCTATGATTGATTGGCTTATAATTGTATGTGCTCTGGCACCTTCTGCTAAGCCGGGACAAATATGGTAATGCGGTAGTAATTTTGTGTGTCCAAAAAGACTCAAAATGAAAGCTGACTGTACAGAAATATGAGAGAAACTTGTGTGACCCCTTAAGAAAATATGAAAGGCAGAAAGTCAGTTTGGCTAGACCAGAGAAATATTGTATAGCTACTGTGAGCAAATTGTGAGGTTCAGCAAACCAACTATAAGTGATCTTTAGAGTAATTTTTCAATTACACATGCACAGTCCCTAGATCACATTTTAAGAAACCACATTAGCGCCCTAGACTTTCATTATGAGGTTCAGCAAACCAAATATGAATAAATGATCTTTAGAACAACCTAGTCTAGATCCTTCAATCTCACAGTCGCAGTTCATAGACCACATTCCAAGAAGCAATACATTAGGGACTAACCACCTCGACTTTCATGCCCATACTCACAGCCTTCATCTTTTCAGATCCGTCGGCAATATTATTGTTTCATATTTTATAGCCACTGTGAGGAAGTTGAAAAACTCATCAAAAGAACTGCGAATAAATGATCTTTAGAGCAGCCTAGATTCAATCTCACATGCGCAGTTCCTAGATCACATTCCAAGAATCAATAGATTACTACCCAGTCTAGATTTTTTAATTAGGGACTAACCACATCGCCTTTCATGCCCATATTCACAGCCTTCATCCTTTCAGATCCGTCGGCAATATGATTTCGTCGTGATTGGCGGTGGCTCCGCTGGCGCTGTGGTGGCCAATCGTTTGAGCGAGGTGCGCAATTGGACGGTGCTGTTGCTGGAGGCGGGCGGCGATGAGACGGAGATCTCGGATGTGCCCGCGCTGGCGGGCTATCTGCAGCTGACCGAGCTGGACTGGAAATACCAGACGACGCCCTCGTCGACGCGCCAATATTGCCAGGCCATGAAGGGTGATCGCTGCTTCTGGCCGCGCGGCAAGGTGCTCGGCGGCAGCTCTGTGCTGAATGCCATGGTCTATGTGCGCGGCTCGAAGAACGACTACGACCACTGGGCGTCGTTGGGCAATCCCGGCTGGGACTACAACAACATGCTGAAGTACTTTTTGAAATCAGAGGACGTGCGCAATCCGTATTTGGCGGCCACGCCCTACCACGAGACGGGCGGCTATTTGACAGTGCAGGAGGCGCCGTGGCGCACACCGCTCTCCATTGCCTTCCTGCAGGCGGGCATTGAGATGGGCTACGAGAATCGGGACGTAAATGGCGCCAAGCAGACGGGATTCATGCTCACCCAGAGCACCATACGGCGTGGCTCACGCTGCAGCACCGGCAAAGCCTTCATACGGCCCGTGCGACTCCGTCAGAATCTGGATGTGCTGCTCCATGCGGAGGCCACACGCCTGCTGCTCGACAAGGACAAGCGTACCATCGGCGTGGAGTACATCAAGGGGGGCCGCAAGCAGCTGGTGTTTGTAAGACGCGAGGTGATTCTCAGCGCCGGAGCACTCAACTCGCCCAAGCTGCTGATGCTGAGCGGCATCGGTCCAGCAGAGCATCTGCAGGAGCACAATATTCCCGTGGTGTCGGATCTGCCGGTGGGCAACAACATGCAGGATCACGTGGGTCTGGGCGGACTCACGTTTGTGGTGGATGCACCGCTGACCGTGACACGGAACCGCTTTCAGACAATACCCGTCTCCATGGAGTACATCTTGAGGGAGCGCGGCCCGATGACCTTTTCGGGTGTCGAGGGCGTCGCCTTCCTGAACACCAAATACCAGGATCCAGCCGTCGACTGGCCCGACGTACAGTTTCACTTTCTGCCCAGCTCCATTAACTCGGATGGCGGCGAGCAGATACGCAAGATATTGAATCTGAGGGATGGCTTCTACAACACCGTCTATAAGCCGCTGCAGCACAGCGAGACGTGGTCCATACTGCCGCTGCTGCTGCGACCCAAGAGCAGCGGCTGGGTGCGTTTGAATTCGCGCAATCCACAGCAGCCGCCCAAGCTGATTCCCAACTACTTTGCACACCAGCAGGACATCAATGTCCTGGTCGAGGGCATCAAGCTGGCCATCAATGTGTCCAATACACAGGCCTTCCAGCGATTCGGCTCACGGCTGCACAACATACCTTTGCCGGGCTGCCGGCACTTGAAGTTCCAGTCGGACGCGTATTGGGCCTGCTGCATCAAGCAGTTCACCTTCACCATTTACCATCCGGCGGGCACTTGTCGCATGGGTCCCAGCTGGGATGTCACAGCCGTTGTGGATCCCCGCCTGCGTGTCTATGGCGTCTCGGGGCTGCGTGTGGTCGATGCCAGCATCATGCCGACCATTGTCAATGGCAATCCGAATGCGCCGGTCATAGCGATCGGGGAGAAGGCATCGGACATGATCAAAGAGGATTGGGGCGCACGACGTGCTCCAGCCGCCGGCTAGCTGCACTCAATGTCTACCGTTAATTTAATCAACTAGTCAATTATGTGTGTAATTAATTATTATTAATATATATACTACACGTCTCTCTTTTTTTTTTTTTGTTGCAAAACATGTTGTTTAGTTAAGTGTTAAGTGTTATTTGATAATTGCAATTATCTTATTTTATTTGTCAGCTTAATATTTATATAACTATTTGTATTTATTGCTATATGATATTACTAAATGCTAATGCATAAATCTCTATTTGTTTTTTTTTTATTATTTTACTTCGAAACGAATAAAAACTTTTCTTCTTCAAATTGAGCTTTGCATTTACATTTTAAGCTGCCGCCTGAGAGTATGCAACAGTTTTTTTGGCTAGCAACCCAACGGCTGCTGCATGTTGATTTGTCATAATCTTAAGTTAAATATTTAAATGATATTTAAATTATTTAATTTATTTTTATATTTTCGATCTCACATGATTGTTTATTGATATTTAAATTATTTAATCTTCTTTTTGATTTGTATCTTTAATTTTTGGTTAAACCCAGAACAATAGTATTAATTCTATTTTCACTTTGCGCTCAAAAGTATGCAATACTTTTTAATTAATATTTTCGCCCATTTTATACATTCACGCATCGCAGTAAGAAAATGATTCGACTGCTGGATAATAGCAATGGAAGTCCATTATTTATTTGGAATTTTTTTACTGCATATTCATATTCGCTTTGAATATTTTTTCAATTTTAATTAATTTATTTTCATTGCTTCCCTTGTGCCCAATATAATTTTTCAGTGCTCTCGAAAGTATGCAACTCTTTTTATGCTGCAACTGCCGCAGCTACTTAACAAAAGTTTTGCAAAGTAAAACACATATTTCTTAATGTTTTCTTAAACAATACTTATTCTAATATTATTATTCGTTAAATAGGCCGCCTCTGCTGCTTTATTTATAATTAACAATTCCCACCCGTGCGTATGCTGCTCTTTATTCAGTAAGCACGTCCAGCAACCCAGGCCAGCCCAGTCCAGCTTGGCTCAGCCACACACCCGCTGCAAGCTGATGCAGTCTGCATTGCTTGCAGCTATCACGTATACGAGACGTTGGCCATTTTAACGGTTTTGGCTTCCGCCATTTGGCTCAAAATTAAAAGCCTGGCCAAATGTCAAATTGCTCAAACTTGACTGGCAATCAAAGCGAATCATAAAATGATTTCCGTGACGAAACGCGCGCGCCCGCCCGCCGCTGGGGCGTGGCGATCAAGTATTTCCTGCTCGCAAGCGCCCGCCTCTATCGCACTCTCTCTCTCTCTTTCTCACTCTATCTCTCTGGGTGTTTTCTATCACACCTATTGCCAGCGATTTGTGCCAAGGTTACGATACTAAAAGTAACGCTTTGACGACACTTTTGGCTGCGCTCACGTTTTATTTCGTAGGTGTCAGCCGGGGAAACGGCACCGACAGCAGTTAAAACAGGCAGTTATGTCGGTTAGTTGGCTTAGCTAATGCGCTAATGCGCGATCAATACGCTCGGACATGGCCCAGTTGATTAACCATTTCAATTGCAAGACACAGCGCTAATTTTTGGCCTGACACTCTCGTTTCCCAATAAACAATTTACGATTTGCAAAAATTGCAATTCGCTTGCGCTCATTAAAAGAATGCTATGCAAGCAAATATGCCTGACTAGCAGATACCCTACAATCAGTTGTGCCGCTGGAACTCTGCAAACAAACCAATGAACTCAACACCTTTAACCCATTTTCAGTTTACTCAAGAATAAATCGAGCAAGCCGCTTTGCCTGCCCTTAAGTCATCTCTATAAAATGCAGGGTATTTGTGAGCTCAGCGCACGTGCAATGGCGTAAAGCTGAGCTGGTCGTAAACCACCCAGGGCTCTTCTTATATAATGCCCTTTAGACAACCGCCCAAGACCCAAAGTAAATATTTGATTTGATTTAAACGAAATGCCAAGTCATCCTCTGGCCAGCAGTTGAGGCGGGCCTGGACGGGACGGGGCGTGGTTTAGCCGAAAAAAAAAACTAGTAGTGGCAGAAGAAGAAATACAGTTGAGGCGTACGTGAGTCGAAAATGTAATGGAAAGTGTTATGCGAAAGACGATGGCCAAAGCGAAATAGTAAACATCCAAAAGTAAACAGCTCGCGCTGTGATCGTAATGAAGAAATGCCAGATGATAATGATGATAATGATGATAATAATTATGACGATGATGACACACAGTGCGAAGTGGTCAAAAGTGTCTGTGGTCAGTGCGGCTGCGAATTTGGGTCATTAATCGACTGAGGGGCAATAACAATGCAACACGCAAACAGGGAACGCAAAACTAATTGGCACATGCAGTTGTTGTTGTTGTTGTTGTTGTTGTTGTGAAAGAGGCTGTCCAACAGGTAGTTGTACTCGTCTGTTGCAAGTTGTGCTGTGGGGCGTGGTGAGCGCGTCTTTATTTTTGTTTTTCTGTGAGGATCAACACGTAGCTCAAGCCAACACAACACAATTCAGAGACGACTTCACACAAACAGTTGCAACATCTATTTGCAGCAATTATAAACAAATCAGACGACTTATGTGCAGACAGGCGAAACTATAATAGGTTTCCATAGGAAAGCACTGGAAATCTCTTTAAGAAACTATTAAATATGATTATCAATGTGATCAAATATGATGCGTTGTATGCTGATTTCAATTGTTATAGCTGTAAATGGTAGCTTTGGAACTGTTAAAGATAAGAAACAATTGCAGTTGGGCATTAACGACTGCATAATACTCTTTCACAGTACATTGTTGAGTCTGTTTTGGTAAAAGAGTTAACAAGGAGTCTACAGTTGATTATATATATATATAGTATATAGCATAATATAAGAAGCCTTATATACATAAATACATATATGATTTTTGGTTAATCAATTAGGTAACAAAAAATTTTAGCTCGTTGAATTAGAGTTTTTTAATTGTTTTCATTTGCAACGTCTGCACTAAGAGGGGACATATAAATTATCGCCAATCTTAAAAAAAAAGTCTAGGGTAACAAAACGTCTAAAAAAAATAAAATAAAAATAAATAAATAAATAAAAATAAATAAAAAATAAATAAAAAATAATAATGTACAAAAAAGCCATTTAGCATTTTGCCACTCCCCCAATGATATATCTATCTAGGATATATATATATTTTTATCTTGGCTGTCAATATATTTGAGTATATATATCAAAATGATCATGCCTCTCGCCTTTCAAATAATAGCTTCCAGAATAGATTCTGAGATACCAGATATAGTATTTCCCGTATTTATTTTAGCGGAAAAGCCGAATGAACAAGAAGAGACAGCCAGATGGATATAGCAACAAAACCAATATACTCAATATACCACGTGAATGAGTATAAACAGCTATAAATGCTATCAAATACAATAACAAATAGAATATTCATAAGACTTTGTCTCGTTTAATCAAGTGATTTGCATAATATGAAGAGTTGATTGTTTCAGTGCTTTAATCTGACAAAAGTTGTCAATAAATGCGGGACAGACGCTTATACATAAAGTTGCCCAATTATAGCCTGCACGAGACACGTAAGAGACAGGCAGATAGACAGAACTGACTCAATCAATCAATATAGATTAGATATTGCTCCGAGCTCTATCTCTATGCCATCTATTACATTTTAAATTTCAATAAAAGTCCAATTTACGTGTAGTTATAGAGATAGTTATAAATAACGAAAGACCCCTACACCAAACCAGATATATTTTTAAGTTCATCAGACAGTTGACAAAATCACGAAAGCTGGCAGCGACACCGCGGATCATTTACCAATGGGCCATCGAGTGTCGGGTCGAGTAGGCATTATTTTGGGCATCAATTCGCCTGATTCAATCAGCATTGAGTGGTGCTTGAGCTGGGGCCGCGGAATGCATTGGCAAATGTGTTACTCTATATGAAATTCCACTCCATGGCTATCCCATAAATGCCGCAATAGACGGCAGCGAGTCGGGTTTATGTGTCGACGTGATGTCGAACACATTTGACGATGCAGTGACAAGAGATGTGTGGTGAAGGGGGGAGGAGAGGGAGTAGGGGAAAGGGGGGAGGGAGCTAAACAGCAAAGCCGGCAAAAGCAGCTGTCTTCAGATACGGCACCAAATTGAATAATGTCTGCTTAATTTCGGTCAATTATGCCGCCCGAACTCAACTCAAAACGAACCGAAGCCAAGCCGAGCTCCAGGCAGCGCTCCAAGCAGAGCCCGAGGCAGATTTAAACTGAGCCGAGCCGACTTGATGCGGGGCGGGACCCGCCCCAACGAATATCGGAGACATGTAATTTCATTTGCAATTCAGTCGAGCGGTGGCGGCGGGGGACAGACCGACATCTGGGGAATGCTTGCCAGGCAGGCATTGTCAAAAAATAAAAACAAAAAACAAAAAAAATAAAAACAAATTCATTTTTTGTTGAGCAGTTCGATGGAAATGCTTACGTCATGAGCCAAAGTGGAAGGTGTCTGGCGCGGCACTTGATTGGGCTCACGTAGGCAGCGCAGAGCTGAGCAAAGCAGCTCAGAGCAGCTCGCTGCGATCGGCAACTGCCCTTAGCCAGAGCAAGAGTCTTTAACTGGTCATTAATTGGATGCGGTTGCTGCAATACCGGGCGAGAGCAGAGCAGACCACGAGACAAGAGCAGAGCAGAGCAGCTTGGAGAGACTCATTCGCTTCCTGAAGCTTCAAGCGAAAGTCGCTTTTCACGATAATTTGCCTTTTTTTTCCAGATACCCTGTAGGTCAAATGGGTTTTATTGAGCGCCGAGCATGAAGGGCTTCTGTGTCAACCAATTTCAATTTATCCACAAAATGAAGTCGCATGCTGTGCTTCAAGTAATAAAATGTAGATTTTGTAGGCTTCAACATTGCCTCAACGATAATTTCAAGTCTCTTTTAAAGCAAACCGCAGAAAAATTTAGCTTTTGATATGAACTATGAGCCGAGTTATGTGCCCAAAGTGACTACTCGAGCTGAAACATGTTTATTTATTTAATTAAAAATTAAAAATTTTAAATTTTAACTAGATATCGAATATGTTTATATTATATTATTATTTTTATTTTGTTATTATTATTTATATATATGTATGTCGATTGCACATGTGCATACGTTTGTTTGACGTTAGTAGTTTTTCAATGCACGACAGCTGAGAGAGAGAGAGAGAGAGAGAGAGAGAGAAGGACCAAAATCTGCCCGTAAGGAGCTGACTGAATAAGAGTTACAGAGAGGGAAATAGATTCGCCAAGCTGTGAGCTTAGAGAAAACAGATTTTCGGCAATCAAAGACGCGTCACGAAAGCAAATAGAACTGGCTCCTCCAACCTATTTATAAAACAAGGCATAGCAAAACATCAAAAGAAATTTGCTGTCTGCATAAATTGAAGCAACAAGGATGAGGAAGATTAAAGCCAATAACAGCCTTTAGAGCTTTGTTCACATTGAGAGCTAAGTCAATGTAAATTTCTGATGCCACAATAACAAAATATACCTAAATTAAATAATCTTCTAGCAACTCTCCGTAAAAATTAGTCCTACAAGTATTTATAAGATTAACAGCCACTTAAATAATTTAAAAAAATCAAATAAAGAATAAAAATAAAAAAACCTATCTTCCTTATGCAAGCTCGTTATTCAACACAATCCCAAATGCTTCGACAAAGCATTTAAATACCGAAATTTTTACATTTGATAAGAAACAATTTAAAACCAATTCACATTCACGGCAAAGTCTCACAGAAATGAAGAGGTATCTAAGCGCTGGGCAACGCTTTTAAGACCAACCACTTAAGCACATTTTGAGGGCGGCCACATTTCATTTTTGCAGCATTAGTGAAATGAATTTTTGGCGCATGGAACTGGCAGCCGGTGCCACCTACCTGTAGTCGTAAAACGTGGCTAATTGCACATTAACACCCAGCAGCCAGAGTAACAGCAGCAGCAGCAGCAGTAGCAACAGCAGCAACATCTCAACATGATTTAGTAAATCTTCAACTGGCCAAGTTTCAGTTTCAGTTGAAATCTCTTTTTATTTTCCTTACTTCTTGCCTCTCACACAGACTCTTTTAGTCGGCATCTCCCTGTCTCTCCCTATCCCTCTCTCTCTTACTCCCTCTCCCTCTCTCTCTCTCCCTCTCCCTCTCTCTCTCTCTCTTTCTAGATTACATAAATTACAGTTGCACATGTGACAAAAATCAGCAAATGGCGCAAAAACGTTGCCAGCCAGACTGCCACGCCTATCTGTCTGCCTTACTCCTTACTCTCTGCCGCATGGACTGTCAAAAAGTAAGCAAAAGAAAATAGACCAAAAATGCGCCAAATCTTTACTCCGCCAGCAAGTAAATAACTTTATTTTCCATTTTTTCTTTTAACCGATTTTACTTTATTTATTCATCTGCTGCCTGGGAAGGGGAATGCGAATGTTATTCGTGGAATGCGGTCACGCAATCAACAACAACAACAACAATAACAGCAGCAGCAGCAGCAGCTACAAGTGTGTTAACCACAATTTTGGGGGCAAGTGTAATTAACCAAGTTTTGAACCCTGCTTTTGCCCAGTTACAAAATTCTTTTCAACTTTTCCCCAACTGGCCAAGATTCGAGAGTTGAAGAACATTCCTGTCGTCAGCTCAATTGCTAGCAGAAGTGAAGAAGACATGAAATATACTTATGTTGAGTTTAGCTATATATATATATATTATATTAAATATATTATATTTAGTATATTATATTTAGCTATAGGACTTATAAAAAAATTTGGCAGATGCTGTGCTATACTTATAAGCAATTGATCTAAAACTTATCAAATTTTATATTATTTTTACATTAATTGTTGATATAGACATCTGTACATCATCTTCAAACTTTACTCTTATTCTCAATTGCTTCTCAGTATATATTATATATAATATATGTGACTAACCTATATATATATCATTCTATGATTTGAATTCAAATCCTTTATGTTTATTATGGTTTAAGCACATAATTGGCTAGCTATGTCTATGAAATCTTTCTGATTAGTTTTGAATATTTTTACATATCTCTGCATAGTTTGAACCTAAGCTCATTCATTTCATCTTTTACGACAACACTTGCTGGACGAGCTACAGGTTTATGAGTTGCAATACATTATGCTGAACTCTCTTTTTTCTCTCTCTCCCTCTCTTTCTTTTCCTGAGTGTCCTACCAGTCATAGTGTCATACTCAGAGAAGTTCGAAGAATCAGGTGGTTGACAGCACTTTATGCTTTATGAGCGATGCGACGAGGAGCGAACTTTTTTTTTTAAGTCTATAAGAATTATAAGAACGCTGCTTTTACATTCTTCTCCTTCTTTTTCTAAAAATAACTAATCTTTTTTGTAATAGTCTGCCTGGGCTTCTTCTTCTGATATCCCTATGCTCAACCGCTTTGACGTTGGGGACAGTCCAGATCTTATGCTCCATGCTTATGATTGAAGACTTGCATATATTATTGTTATACTCTGCGACTTAACTCTTCTTTATCTAATTCTATTAAAATTACTTAAGGGCTGTCCTTTCCTTCTTTTTACATGTTCACTTGAAAATATTTTAATAAATTTTTCATTATCTTAGTAAAGATTTTTATTATGGCTGTCTAAGCTGAGCTCTTGTTCTGAAGATTTTTCAAAATCTCTTGATCTCCGTTTCCTGCTAACTACTTTGCATTTTCAATTACAGCTTATCTTTCTTTGGGCCAAATTGTTCACTTGATTCTTTCATAAAATCTTATTTTAACAACTGATCTACAACCAGTTTGTCTCCTGCATTCCCTTCTCTTTCGCTTCATGTCGTTCCCTCTCTCTCTCTCTGTCTCTTCCAGCAATATAATCTCAATTATTATAATTATAATCATTATACTTGAGGCAATCGTTTCTTAGCAGAAGAACTTCAAGTTCAAGCGCTTAGCATCTGCTTAAAGTTCATTCACCTTTCTCTATCTAACGCGCTCGATCAGTTCTTTTATGTTTCAGTGTTTTTCTTGGTTCATATTTTAGCCTTCAGCTGGAGCTCTTTTTAATCTAAATTAATATCAGCATTGTTATGATAGTTTTTGTTGCCTGAACTATAATCTAAACTGTATCTAAGTAATAATTATATTCATTTTGTTTAACTATTATTAGCTGTTATACGGAAAATGATAATTATTCAGCATCCTATTATAATTATTAGCATAGTTTATGGAAGATCTCCCAAGTCTCCAAGGCTCTCTTCAAATTATGTAGTTCTTGTTATCCTTAGTATTATCATTATTTGTTTCTACAATTTGCTCTTTCTTTCTTTCTCTCTCTCTCTCTCTCTCTTTCTCTTTCACTGTTTTTCTTGGTTCTGGAAGCTTATATTTTGAAATTAATTTAGAACTCTTTTTAATCTAAATTAATATCAGCATTTTTATATTCATTTTTGTTGCCTGAACTATAATCTAAACTGTATCTAAGTAATAAATATATTCATTTGCTTAACTATTATTAGCTGCTATGCGGAAAATAATAATTATTCTGGTCACTTTTATAATTATCGCTATAGTTAATGGAAGACCTCTCAAGACTCTAAGTCTAAGTCTCAGATTATGAAGTAGTTCCTTATTGCTATCATTATTTGTTACTACAATTTCAGTTTCTATCTATTTCTCTCTTTTTCTCTCTCTCTCTCGCTCTCATTTTCATCCACTTCCATCATAATCTTCACTCTGCAATATCATGTTTAATCATCACTTTTGTCTTATCAGCACATCGAACATGTTCGATAGACAACATGTTTGATGCCAATGTGCCAATAATATGCAACAGCTGCTCGCTTGCTAACCAATTGCCTTAGTTGCTGTTGTTGCTGCTGCTGCTGTTGTTGTTGTCAGCGCAATTGCTGCTGCTGCTGCTGCTGTTGCTGTTGCTGCTGCTGTTGTTGCTGTTGCTATTGCCAAACAGTTGCCGATGCTGCTGACGTCGCGCAGGCCGCAGTCGGCGCTTGGCTCGTTTGCACGGATTTCGCGTTAAACTTTGCGTTCAGTTGAAAGCGTGCAACACAGCCGCACGGTCGCAAAGCTCCACACCCGAGAGAGAGGCAGAGAGAGCGATTAACGATATACGATATACATAAATAAAACAAACAATCATTTTTTTTTTTTGCTTTTTGTTTGCATCGATGCGCGCAGGATTCGCCTGAGCTGACCGCCCGCCCACCCATAAATCAAGCGATTTTTATGTTTCGTGCGCGTAGAATTTCAAGTAAGCAACGATTTCTATCAATAAGAAAACATCTGTATGTGTGTGTGTGTGTGTGTGTCTCTATCTCTTCACGTGTGTGTGAAAGGCTGAAATGCTGTTGGAGTGAAACCTTTGCCAGGGACAGATGCAGGTGCAGCTGCAGGTGCAGCTGTAGCAACTTTGGCCGGACCTATTGACTCAAGCTGGCCGTATAGTACCCTTCACAAAAGTAATAATAAAAGCCCATATGCTCTGCGTTTTGGGCAAATGCAAAAGGCACTCAAGTGCGACTACGACAACAGCAAAAACAACGACAGCAGCAACAACATGAGCAGCGGCAACGGCGATTGCAAGCGGCAACATTTTGCAATCGCCCACAAAAATAAAGAGCAAAAACAACAACTGCGGGATACATTTGAAAAGATATATGGGATACATGAGTAAAAGGAAAAGCAAGAAAAACATTGACGCAGCACTTTCGTAGATAAGTAGGCTATAACACCAACTATAATAACAACAACAACAACAACAACAACGGCAACTACAAACTGTGACTCTTTTTGTCAAGCATGGGCAAACAACAATTCTGCAAGCAAAGCTGAAAGTCCCCCTTCCTCCTCGCCCTGGGTGAGAGAGAGAGTGAATCAAGCCTGCGCCAAAACTGTTTGAGAATTATAAGCGAAAGTCATAAATATTCTATAATAATTGATATTTATGAAAGGCACTCACTGCAATCTATTGGAATTCAAAGAACCTTCAAGAAATATGCTTAACTGTTAGTTAACTAACACTTCTAGTACATTTTTGACATCTGCATGTCAAGATGCTTAGCTCTGGAATACATTCATGTTGCTGGTCGATTTGTGGAAGAAGAAGCAGTAGCTTGAATTTACTGGAATTCATAGCGCCTTCAACAAATATATTTAACAGTTAGTTAACTAAGACTTTCAATACATTTTTGACTTCATCAAGTCAAGTGAAATATCAAGATGTTTAGTTCTGGCATACATTCATTTTAATGCTGGTCTATTTATGGAAGAAGCAGCAGCAACTCGAACGAATTGAAGTTTAGAATCCATGTTTAAGTGCATGTTAACTTCAACTAGTAACATATTGGCCAAAGCAGAGTGAACCCAATAATTTATTTGTTTGATTGGTATTGAAGTGATTGTCAACTTTAACATGAACATACAGTAAACAAAGTGGAAAATATACTAATTTGTATGTTTACATATCTTAAAAGTGATTGTTAGCGTTGATATAAACAGGTCAACTGAATGCCAAACTGTTGGAAGACTAAACATACATAAATTCCCACATTACATATTGACGTTAACTTTGACAGCAAGCTGAGCAAACTAACAGTTAACCGCCGCTTAGTACAGCTGTTATATTATATTCTTTGCAACATCTGGCAACGCTGTGAATCGTATCGCACCGGCTTGGCTAATGCAATTTGATTTGAATTCTTCGCTTGGCTGCACCAGACAAATGACTTAGGACACAAACGCGTGAATGTTGCTGCTGATTGACTAATGAAGTGGGCGCACGCATTAGTTGCAAAGTTGCACCAACAACAACAATTAAACATTGCAATTTGCCTGGGCGTTGTTGCAGATAAAAAAATAACAACTAAACAGCAAATTTGCCGCTACGCATTCAACTGTTAATTTAATTGTTCAAAGCAACAATTGCTGCTGCAAGTGAATAAAGTTGTTGCTGTTGGTTGTTGGTTGTTGTTGTTGGTTGTTGTTGCTGTTGCTGTTGTTCCCATTGGCACATTGACCCAAGTGGCACGCGCTGCCTGAACTGATTGTTGGCAGTTTGTGAGTTTGACGACTGTCAAGGTGACTGACATTAGCGACCCCGAGAGCTGACGACAACCTAACAACCTAGAGTCAAACTCTTGTTGCTGTTGTTGTTGCTGGCCATTGACTTTGGCCTCTTGCGGCGTTGTTTTTGTTTGTGGCTCACGCCAAATTAGCGCACAAAATCATTTTAATTGCGTTCACTTGGTTTTGGCTGCCTGTCAACTGTTAACGCATCCGTCAGATACAATGCCTGTGCGTGGGCGTGTCAAACTTGACATTTGCGGCGCATTGGCTTGGCCTTCAGTGGCTGAGGCCCAGGAAATGTTGCACCTAATTGACTCACAGACAATACGCACTCACACACACACACACACACACACACACATGCATAGTCAACTCATTTGGCAAGAGCTAACAATAGCAGTCGCTTTTAGTCAAGATGCCCAACTGGTTTGCCTGGCCTACCTGGCACCACAGGTAATCGTCCCGCGCCCCCTCACTCAGCCTCCTCACGCTCTCTCTTTCTATCTCTCTCTCTCTCTCTCACTCTCTTTCTCTCTGCAACTCAATAAACTTGTTTGTCGCTGACCCAATTTTGTGCCACTTTTTTTTCGACATTTTTACAAACATTTCATTTAGTTTTGGTTTTTTTTTTCGCACAACAACCAAAGCTGGAAATTATCTGAAATGCGTGAGCGCTGGTCCCGGGTTTCAGTTTCAGTTTCAATTACAACTTCAGTCGCAGAAATATATTGTGGAGCCACCTGTTTATTTTCATTTTTTTTTTTTTTTTTTTTTTTTTGGATGGGCTTAGACAGCGCTGAACCATTAGCAGTTAAAGCTGGAGTCATAGAGCAGAGTCGTGGCTAAAGCTGCTGCGGGAGCTGTCTTCAGGTAAGCTGTCTTTGGCACAGCCTTTGGCCTTTCACTTGGGCGCAGTCAAGCAGCAATAAAGAGGGGTGTTATGTGATGCCCACTATGTGAATACCCTAACTTACTGTCAAAACAAATACTTAAACTTAAGAAGAAGATTGAAAGATTTTCTGCATAAGGTTCAGATGAGTGAATGAAAAATCGATATTTATCGATTGTGGGTAAATGTGATAGACTATTGAAACTGTGTAACTGTGCTATTTCTATTTCTACATTTGTAATTTAAGAGCTCTTAGTTTTTCTTTAATGCAAATGCAAACGAACTGAAAGGTAGACATAAACCAAACTCAGCTCAGTTTGATATTTTGATATGGAATACATGTAAATATTTGACCAGTTTTACCTCAATCCATATAGTTTTAATATAGATTTTCAAATATCTCTTACCTATGATATCTATGCAGGGCATAACAACTCTTTAGGGTTCTAATTTTTCAAATACCCCTTACAGATGCCTATGCAGAATAGGGCTCTACCTCTTTATATAACATTCATATTTACCTCAATCTATATAGTTTTTTAAAATACCCCTCACAGATACCTATGCATCGTACGGATCTACCTCTCTATAGGGCTCTACCTCTTTATATAAAATTCATATTAACCTCAATCTATATAGATTTGGTATAGATTTTTCAAATGTCCCTTATATATGCCTATGGTAGGGCTCTACCTCTCTATAGGGCTCGACCTCTCTATAGGGATCTACCTCTTTATAGGACTCTACCTACCTCTATATAACATGTTTTCTTATCATTTGTTATCCATATCGAAGTTTGATTGTACGACTTCTTCTTCATTACATATTGAAATGTACTTCCTTTGTGATTCAATGTAAATGCCTTAGATTAAAGTGTATAAATACCATCCATAACCGAACAATGAGACGCTGCTCCCGTTGCCTAAAAGGTAGTTTCTCATATGTTTAATGTTATTTATGGTAGACACTGCCGAGTGCATAATGTATGAATCAGCTGGTGGGAACTACTTGTCGTTTTTTCTCTACTTATGCCAATGTTGGTTTTTGGACCCACTGTGCCTAGGCCGGCTAACAAAAAAGCTTAACTGTTAACGCGGACGCGGCCTAACGACGCAATGCTGCACGTTTCAACACCCGCGCGATAACAAGCCAGCAACAACAATGTGACAACAGCTGTTGTTGCTGTTGTTCAGTCTTAACGGCTGATCGAGTGACAAGGCAAATGAATTATGTTTAGTCCGATAAGTAAATGAACAGCAACAGGGTATAAAAACATATTTCGTATGTAGATTTGTAGAAATTTACCAATCGAGCGCGCCAATTATAACTGAAAGCAACAACAACAGCAGCAACAGCAACAGCAACAACGAGTAACAAAAGCAAACATTTTGGTTGCTATTACATCAGAGCTTGTAGATATTGTAATAAAAACGAATGGCCCCACGATTTGAAAGACAAACAGAAGTAGCAACAACAAAAGATACTTTTGTATATGTTATTGTTATTGCTATTGCTATTGCTATTGCTGCTGCTGCTGTTGTTGCTGCTGTTGCTGTTGTTGTTGTTGTTGCTGCTGCTCTCACTGCAGTTTTGAACGGCGTTTTGCGTGGTTTACATTCATTATAAGCCGCATTTGTTGTGGCTGCCAAAAGCGGTTGCGTTTTTTCCACACTTTAACGATATTGGCCGCAATAGCCGTCAAGGTCGTCACGACCGCCACTGGCAACGCCATCGGCCCTAGGCAGGTGGAAGGGCTCGCTTGTGAATGCAATCAATGCAATGCCAGCCAGCTGAATATCACAACAATGTGTAACTGATTGAGGATGATTTCGAATGCACCAATTGCAACAGTAACAAGAGGCAGCCGGTGCCGGTACAGCAACTTTTGATTGGGCCTGACATGCTCTGGCACCCCGAAGACTAAATGCCGAAAAATTGAATTGAATTGGATTTGGGACTGCAACGTTTTATGGCGGGTACTGAAGTCAATCTTCCACTTGATATCAGAGTGTCATGACGTTAGGGTCTGTTGACGTTCGAACCTCGTTGGATGTGGAGGGCAAACTTATAGGTGGACAGCTACACAGTGGGCTTAAGCCATTTCCTATTTACATAAGGAATTCAAATGTTGAGTCTAAGCAAGCAAAAGAACTATAGAAGGCTCATTGGTTAAAGAAGGATCTGTAAGGCTGTTCTTCTATAGGTAGAGTAGAGTAGAGTAGAGTTTTCTCAACTTCTCGTGACTTTGGCCTTGATTGAACACTTGAATGGTCAAATATTCTTATCTCGTAAGATCTCTTTGACAATTTCCAATATATTTAAATAAAGCTTTCCATGTACAACAACTAACAACATTTCTTTTCTTACAGCTAGCGACAGTGAAATAGTAACAGCAGCAGCAGGAGTAGCAGCCGGAGCAGCTAGCAGATCGAATGGTGTTAGACGCCACGCCATGCACAAGAGAAAGAAGCCCTAGAGAGAGAGCGAGCGAGCGAGAGAGATAGACACTCAACCCATAAGAAAGACAAAGTGAATTCTAAACAGACCCCAAACAGCTGAAGAACATCGAAAATGGTATTAAATCTTCTATTTATCACGACTGTCATCAAGTCGACCTTCGGCGTGGTTACCACTGGCCTATGGCTAATACCATTGCTCTTGGCGGCAATCACCTACTATCGCTACGATGCCGTGGATCCGGAATCACGACCACTTGACCAGCTCAACCTGTGGCCCGAATACGATTTCATAGTGGTGGGCAGTGGGTCGGCCGGGGCGGTGGTGGCGAATCGCTTGAGTGAGGTGCGCAAATGGAAGGTGCTGCTCATTGAGGCTGGGCCGGATGAGAACGAGATATCGGACGTGCCCTCGCTGGCCGCCTACTTGCAGCTGAGCAAACTGGACTGGGCATACAAGACGGAGCCCTCGACCAAGGCATGCCTGGGCATGCAGAACAACCGCTGCAATTGGCCGCGCGGACGTGTCCTTGGTGGCTCATCCGTTTTGAATTACATGCTGTATGTGCGCGGAAATCGACACGACTACGACCATTGGGCAGCACTTGGCAATCCGGGCTGGGACTATGAACAAGTGCTGCACTATTTCAAGAAGTCTGAGGACAATCGCAATCCCTATCTCTCGAAGAGCGCCTATCACGGTCGTGGCGGACTACTAACTGTGCAGGAGTCGCCCTGGCACACCCCGTTGGTCGCCGCCTTCGTGGAGGCGGGCACACAGCTGGGCTATGACAATCGGGACATCAATGGCGCCAAGCAGGCGGGCTTTATGATTGCCCAGGGCACCATACGACGTGGCTCACGCTGCTCCACAGCGAAGGCCTTCCTCCGTCCCATCCGACAGCGACCCAACTTTCATTTGTCCATGAACTCGCATGTGACACGCGTCATTATCGAGCCGGGCACGATGCGTGCCCAGGCCGTAGAGTTTGTCAAGCACGGCAAGGTCTATCGCATTGCGGCACGCCGGGAGGTCATTCTCTCAGCGGGTGCCATCAACACGCCCCAGCTGATGATGCTCTCGGGACTGGGGCCGAGCAAGCATCTGGAGCAGCATGGCATACGGGTGCTGCAGGATCTGCCCGTGGGCGAGAATATGCAAGATCATGTGGGCATGGGCGGCCTCACCTTTCTCGTGGACAAGCCGGTGGCCATTGTGCAGGATCGCTTCAATCCCACAGCGGTGACCTTTCAGTACGTGCTGCGCGAACGCGGACCCATGACCACATTGGGCGGCGTCGAAGGTTTGGCCTTCGTTCACACGCCCTACTCCAATCGCAGCATCGACTGGCCAGACATCCAATTCCACATGGCACCCGCCTCCATTAACTCCGACAATGGGGCACGGGTCAAGAAGGTAATGGGCCTGAAGGAGTCCGTGTATCAAGAGGTCTATCATCCCATTGCCAACAAGGATAGTTGGACCATAATGCCGTTGCTGTTACGTCCGCGCTCTAGGGGCACCGTCCGGCTGCGCTCTGCGAATCCCTTTCACTATCCACTCATCAATGCCAATTACTTCGACGACCCGCTGGACGCCAAGACCCTGGTGGAGGGCGCCAAGATAGCGCTGCGCGTCGCCGAGGCGGAAGTGTTCAAGCAATTTGGCAGCCGGCTCTGGCGCAAACCTTTGCCCAACTGCAAGCAGCACAAGTTTCTGTCGGACGCCTATCTGGAGTGCCAGGTACGCACCATATCCATGACCATCTACCATCCCTGCGGCACAGCCAAAATGGGCCCCAGCTGGGATCCCGAGGCGGTCGTCGATCCCCGCCTGCGCGTCTACGGAGTGCGCGGCCTGAGGGTCATCGATGCGAGCATTATGCCCACCATCAGCAGCGGCAACACAAATGCACCAGTGATTATGATAGCCGAAAAGGGCGCCGACTTGATCAAGGAGGATTGGCTGCACAATCCCGAGTATAAGGTCAAGCGACAGGACAGCCATGGCTACAGCGACAGCGCGTCAGCAGCTAGCAGCAACATTCACAGCAACATCAGCATCAGCAACAACGACAGCAGCAACGTGACGCTAACAGCAACAGCTGCTGACAGCCGGACAAGCAGCTAGCCGAGTCAGCCGAGCTGTGAGGGCAGGGGTCAGGTGCGCTCAGGGGTCAACTAGCTTTACAAACAAACAAACGAACCAACGGACAGTCAGACCTATAAACAATGTCTTGCTATTTTTGCTGTTTGTTGTTCGCTGTTGTCGAATCTCAGACAAAAGTTTGCCATTGTTTCAATCTAGTGTTAAAACAAACAACACACAAGTGTACGCCTTTTTTGGCCTCAGTCACATAACAGCACAACGCAACGACAGCAACAACAAACAACAATCGGTTTTCCATCCAATCGCAACATAATGCAATCGCAATGGCATCATGCATGAAATCGAGTCATAGTTATGTATCATATCTAATTTCTAGACTCTAGTTAGGCATAACATAGCTATTTTTTTTGCAATTATTTTTTAAATAATTTAATTTTTTTTAAATAATATTTAATTAATTTAATATCTGTAAACTATAATTTTTTTGACTATTTGTAAGCAACACTCACAGAAATTATTTATACATGCATTGAAACAAAATACTATTTAATAAATACTGTTTATTATGAACAATTGAAGTGCTAAAGTTTCATATACAATACCATATATGAGAGGAACCAAGGGGTAGCATAGATATCCAGATATTTTATATTTTAATATGCCTCAACTGAGGACAGATTAAAGCAACTTTAAAGCAATTCGATTCACCTAATATAGAGAAAACAATTATAATCCTATATAGCGCACGATTGTCTGTTTGTTATATAGTCATATTACTTTTTTTATTCCTTTTTTAATAGATAATATAGCAGACAACAACTTTTGACACAGCGATTTCAGCAATTTATGTCAGCCGCCTAAAAGCAGGCAACACAAAGTTTTGTCAACAGCAAATAATTGGGGCGTGTCCATGGAGATGGCAGTAAAAAGCGAAGCGATGATGTATCAATATTTAGTTAATAGCTGAAATCATGATAAATGTCATAAAGATTTCAGCTATCGATAGTTAGTCGATAGTTGAAATCCTTTATGATAAATGCCATATTTATGAATTATATCGATAGCTGATCGAAATCATATATGATGAACGTCAAAATGTTGAATAATATCGATAGTTGATCGATAGCTGCAATTATATATATAAATCATGAAAACATTATATCGATAATTGATGGATAGTTTAATATCCTAAAGAATTGCGCATTATATCGATAGTTAAAATCATATATGATAAATGCCATAATTTTGCATTATATCGATAGTTAATCGATAGCTGCAATCCTATTTATAAATCATGCAAATATTATATAGATAGTTTTTATATATGTAGATAGTAGTAGCCAGAATTGTGCATTTGATCGATAGTTCAAATCATTTATGATATGTCATACTTATGTATAATATTAGTAGTTGATCGATAATTGAAATTCTTTGATGAATGCCGTATTTGTGATTTATAGCGTATAAATGAACGATAACTGAACTCCTATACGCTGAAAGCCAAATTTATACATTATATCTTAGCATATTTATTTCTAATACCATAAAGCCTGTCTCGTTTATCATATAAGTAACTAAAACAGCAATACTTCTTCTTAAATTAAACTAACTTTAAAAGAAAAAACTAGGCAAAATACCCTCTATCCATACTAATTACCTAGTACTCGAACCACAAGTAATATAATAATTGGATCACAAAGAGACACGTCATGGTATTACTTAATTTAGCGGTTAATCCATTCATCGATACGATTGCACGATGGCTGGGCACAGTGGCCATATCTGGCGGAAAATATTTATGTAGCACAACAGTTGGGCGCAGTCATTAAATGATAAAGCACCGGGCGACACGCAAATGCAAATTGAACGAAATTAGCTTAATTTATGACTTACCAAAACAAAAGTCACAGAAAGCGGCACAACTTGAACAATAGGAACAGAAAGGCAGACAGACAGACGAAGGTATTGATTCTATACTCTAACTTTTTGATGGCATTGACGAAGGGCGATCAATTCAACTTTGAACTTGGCCACAACACGAGTTGGCTGTGAGCAACGCCCAGTAATTTGGCCATAAATCATCTTAACAGCTTTGCTTAGACGACCTTCACAAGCAATTTTCATGTCCATAATATCGGAAGCCGGAAATTCGATTCATTTGACTCAATTCGAATCGACAGACTAATCAATGCAAATTTGCATTTAGTATTTTTCCAGCTAGAAAACAAAAGCGGAAGTGTCTCTAAAATGGTCGCACTTGAGGTGCCAAAAGCTCAGACCCTGTACAGAAATTCCCAAAATGTAACAAGAAAACATTCACAATTTGTAGGCATTCAAAAAAAAACTTAAAGACGGCCATAAAGAATGAGATTAGAAACTGGCTTGGCGCGCGACGATCAAAATTATAATTTAGTTGGCTAATTAATAAAGCTTAGCGAAGCTGCAAGACTCTTGACTCTTGACCATGTTACAGCTACAGTTTACACCTGGTTAACGGTCAGCGGACGGTTCACAACACACAGTTGAAGGTCGTCTTCGGTTCAGCCCATACCCCGTGCATATGCGAGCTAGCTGGTAGCTTGAGCTTCGGCTCTTCTTCTCTTATTTTATACACCAAACATTATTAACAGGTTTCGTTTTATAATGCCTACTCTCAACCGTTACTCGGCCCACAAAAAAGTCACTCTCGAGATCTGTTAGCTCTGAGAGAAATTGTGGGCGTTGTTTGTTTAAAATTTGTGGCTAAGTACAGGGTATCTACAAGGCAGCTAAACTTAAGAAACTCTCAGTTCACAAAAGCGAAAGTCAATAAAGTGGGCAAATGGATTGAGCTGGAAGTAAATACCAGACCTACATTACTTTATACTATACAAACTTGAAAAGTAAAAGAGTTTCTTAAAGCCATTTTTGCATGTGAGTATAAAGCAAGCACAGAGTCTATTCATATTACTCTTTCAAAGAATTCTTATCATTCTTATCATCAAGTATACGCAGAGTTGACTGCAAACACTCTCGAGCAGCTGATGGCGCTTCTGCATCCGCTACTTGTCACCAATTCGCCCTTCAGCCGATCTAAGCAAACTAAACTATATATGTATATACATAAAAATAAATTTGGCAATGCAAAACTGAAGCCAATGCGAAGCATCAACTGGGTCAATGGCTGACGGAAGTAATATCATCTACCGCTGCTGCTGCGACTGCGACTTGTTATTGTTTTAATATTGAATGTATGAACTTCCTTTTTTCGTCGTCGCTATGTTCCACTTAGAGGTTAATAAACTTGTTATACTCCAATACGGTTTGTCAATTAGCATTTGCATGTGAATCCGTTAGACAAGACCCAACTCACGCAGCCCACCCAGTTGACCCCGACCCACTGAACTTGATCTCTAGCACAGCAAACAAAAAAAAAAAAAAAACTCAAATATGCTGAAAAAAAATCATAAGAATTTCAGGGCTAAGAAGTTTTTACCACGCACGAACTTAACTCTGTTGCTGGGGCTCACCTGCAAAAGATAGAAAGAGAAGGAGAGAGAGAGAGATCGTTTATTATTAATAATTATTAAAGTTGTTTGGAAAATTACAACGTCACATTGAAATTTTTATTAATGATTGTGTGTCTGTGACGGAAATATTTTTAGAGTGGTATCTGTAGAACACTTAACGCTCAACCGGTCGCCTCTTGAATTTCTGACCCTGTACCTAAGTAGTCATAATAGCCTCATCTTACAGATTACACTTAGTATATGCATAATCGGCAGCATCATTATCGAAACTGGGTCGGTGGAACTGGTTCGTTAGAACATTAAGCGACGACCCTGACTTAATTAGATCATCTGGGTGTTGGCTTAGGTCCGGAAATAGGGCAATGGGCCGGCAAATAGAATAACTTACAGGAAATGAATAAATTGATATATATATATATCAGCCTAGAAAATTGACTTGTTAGTCGATAAAAGCATTTGATGGGCATTAAAAAGGTATATTGTTTCTATGCAGAACGAGATAAGAGGAAGTTAAAAATATCTAAGATCTTATTAAAGTATTTACAACCATGACTATCTGGAGAAACTTACTATATGTGTATTCTATATGAGTGTTTCTTTTGTTCTCCTGAACATAAATGAAAAACTTTAAGAACTATAACTTGTTTGGGTATCTTTTAGTTGAGCACATTCGATTTCATTGCATTTGCTTTGTTTTGTCGTCCCTTTGTCATCTAATGTGTCTATTAATAATTTGTAATTGTTCGATTGCTCATTAATCAATTAACTGTATGGAAATCGCAATGCGGCATAGCAAATCGGATAATCGTCTTATCGATTGTACGTCCGATGACAGCCGTGACGCAGCACTTTCGGTTCACTAGCCTTACCTTTTCGGTTGAATAACATTTCGATTTGAATTTGAACTCAATTTTATACTCTTACCAGAAGGGTATTGAAATTTTGTTATAGAAGATATCTCTGTTAAGCCCGAAAAGTATCATATGATAGTCTTGTTCCTAGAGAATATATACAATAATGAGTGGGAGTTATACTATACTCTATATATGTATTCTTGCAAAGCCTGCTACCATCACGTCTGCCAGCCCGATCTCTTTATCTTCTTCAGGGTATTAAGTATTCCATAAGCTTCCTCCTTTGATATATTTTTTTTCCTTAAGAACCAACTATATTATATGGATTCTTGATGGATAAATATATATTAAGTATTAAGTATATCCTAGTTTGATATAGTCTTATTCTTAAGTGCCAACTATATTTAATGGAGTCTTGATGGACGATTTGTTTGCCACGCCAATCCCTCTAAGGGTATTAAGTATTCGACAACTTTCATTGTATGTTTCTTATTTTGATATTGGTTTATTTGTTATTTGACCACACAACACATAATTGCTAAGCATGTAGACAATGGCTTGGTCTGAGTCAGATCTCAACTCCGACAATCATCGTCGATTGTCAGTCCATTTCCATTCAATTGACTTGGACTCTCAATTATTTTGGTAGCAATATTGTTTGTGCTCAGCTCCTAAGTACTTTAAAGTGTGCAATTATTTGATATTTTATTTTGGTGTTCAACAAAGTGCAAGTGACGTCAACTCACAGCTGACTGATCCCACCAATCAATTAGATATATGTTCGCAATTATTTTCAAGTGTCACTAGACAGACAGAGTTCAAGCTCTAGCAGAGCGGAACAACAAGAAGGAAGTACACAAAGCGGTCGTAGACAGCTGTCAAAACAGTTGCTACGATCAAGATTTTACTTATAATGTATGAGTGCTATGTACAGAGAAAAGATGGACTAAAGATGTTTTGTGTTATTTTAAGTAATAATCAAGTACAAACGTTGCACTTCGGCGATAGCGACTGCATAATACTCATTCATGTTTCAAAGTTTTATTGTGGATCTCTAACTCCATAATATTGCAAGATATAATTAATGTTTTTTTTTTATTAACCAAACCCCAAACACACATCTATATATATTACTTTTACTTACAAATTAAGTTAATAGTTTTTAGCAAATCTTTAGAAGGTTCTTCTGCGGAGTATTTTCGCTATGTCGAGCCCCTAACATGAACATTGCATGCATATATTTCAGTCTGCGAAAGACTATAAATACTCTTGATAGATGATCATTCTAAGCTAGCATTAAACATTTTAATAAAATAGAAAGGAATATAAGTACTCATAGCGGTATAATATATTAGTAATAGCATGCAATATTTCATCGCTTAATATTCCAAAAACTATACAGTATCAAATTGTCCAGAACAGTAAAAACTAATTTATAAAACTAATCTCAATGGGATCCATAAAGCGTAGGCAATTAAACAGCTTTATCATTTTTCAACAAGCCCCAAACAAAACTTGGTAAATTTGTTTATTTTTTCGGAAAAAAAAAATATATAAAAATGATCTACAATCAAATATGGTTCTCGTCAGCTAGCTCGTCCATCAGCGACAGCGGTGCTATGAACATGTCGTTGGCGCCCAGAAAACTGATGCCACGTGGATGGGGAGCGGGAGTGTCCCAGCAGTGTTTGTACCAGCCCGTCTGCTGGCGGCTCAGCCCAAAGCCAGCGGCAATGCGCTCGACGCAGTACATCAGGCAGCGTGCCACGGTTCTCATCACGCGATCCCAGGTTGTGTCCGGCAGTTCTTCAACATGATTCACTACAATTGGCTGCGCGACTATGCCAGCGGTTGCAATCGGCTCCTCGGAGCAAGTCAATGGCAACTCATTGGCCGGGGTAGTCTCCGCTGGTCCGGGCTTTGCGTGCAGAGCCAATTCCACTTGTTCCGGTATGCCGGTGACATCCTCCTCGTTGCGGCACTTTGGGCTACTCTGCACCTTGAGCTCCTTGGCCTGCAGTCTACTGGAGCTAGACATGTTGCTGGCTTTGCGTATGTAATTTATATGAAATGCGCAATTGCTTTTAACCTATGTGCACAGTTTAACTGCCTATCAAATTTGGAGGACGAAAAACATGTAGCTTTCAGAGAGCCGAGTACCAGCTTACTCAAACTTGTTTACTCGAATCGAACTAGTCCTATATAAAAGACATTTATGCCTACTCTGTAAATTTAGACAAATTTTACTACTTTAGCCTACTTTTCCAAACTTTAACTACTTGAATTTTCCCCTCTCATTGTACCTAGATTATCAGCCTACTTAGCACAGTTGTTCACTTTTTGAACGTAATCTACGCAAGCTACTACATGTGGCTCTATTCTACAGTACGAAAGTATGAAGTGGTTTACAGTACCCCAAAAGCAAATAACCTAATGAGCACTACAGGCACCATACAGCACCCTATGCATAGAGCACCTTATGCATATAGCATCGTATGCATGGAGCACCCTATGCATAGAGCACCCTATGCCAACCCTTTACATAGTCATATACTCCTTAGTATGTACTTATATTATAAGTAAGCTGAAGTACTCAGGATGAACATAGAATCGAGTATCGGAACAGAAGCGATCAAGTATTGAGACATAGCACATTTATGTCTTATGCTTCACCTACACACCGTGTCAGTCCATGGCAATAAAGATGTATAGATGTAGGTATTTTCAATAAAACATTAACGATCAGTAAATCACAGATCGCCGAATACCTCCTAAAGACACTCATCAATTTGTTATGTAATCTCTTACACGCTTGAAGCAAAAACCTACAAAAACCGCTTTAAATCTCATTTGTGAGCAGGCAAATCACCTAAGATGTAAACATATTTAATTTTACCACATTAATGTCTAGTAGTTGCACATTGCAGACATCAGTCTCAGTCTCTACAATACGGTACTTTAGAACTGGTTTCATTGCGTCTTACCACCAATTCTAGCGTTCTCTCTTGCAATCCGCTCAACTTTAAATTGATTTTTAGTTTCTTTGCGGGGTTTTTCTAGTCAACCTTGAGAATTTTTTCGAAAAGAAGTTTTTTGTGTGTGTTTGTGCGTCTCGACTCGTTACCACAAGCCAAAAGCCCAAAACAAAAACAAACTAAAATAAAAACAATTTTCATATTTGGTTATTTTTATGGATATTTTGTGTTAAGTCATTCGACGTAGAGGTGGGTCCACAGCTGCTGCTTCTGCTTCTTCTTCTTCCTCGTCGTCTTTGGCTATTTGCAAAATTAATATTTACGAAAGTCTGTCTACAAATCGCTGCCATAAATAAAGCAAATCAATGCAAATGTCAGCGGGAAAAACGATTTTAAAATACACTCCTTAGCACTTAATCGCCATGCGATATGTGACTAAAAATTAAATTGACACATCAACAGTTTAGAAAAAAATAAAATGGTTTGTATTCAACAGCAATTAAAGTCTGCCATTAGCATGAATTACTTTCAATAGGAATGACAAGTCGCCTATATAGAGAGATATAGGCAGAATTATGAAATAGTATTTGTGACACGTGCTAATGTTTTTTTGATTAGATATTAATATTATTAAATAGTTCTACATCAAAATTGTGGAAGATAAACTAGTTTTTATCCAAACTGGTTTCAGGCAGGAGCAACACTAATTAACCGAACCCAAACACTTTCTTTTTTAGTTTGCCTAAACTCTATAATTATGTTGGTTACCTGACTTATGCATACCAGTTTCTCAACCCTAGAGACTCCAATTTAGAATGGTGCCCGTCTTAGTCTCTAAAGTGTCTAGTGTATAAATTGTGTTCCCAAAGAAGAGCCACAAACTAGTTCGAAACTAGTCGCACACCCAGACAAATTAAGAATTCTGTTTAATCGCAAAATTTATGCACGGCATATCACAAGAGAAACCCCCAGAAAGAAAAAACCGTTTAGTCATTCTTACTAGACAAAACTATCGAGTGTCTGCATAGTAAAGTTTCGTCAGCATTGGATACTCTTTTTCTTTTTTTTTGCCGGCTTGAAGACATGGCAACAACTCTCTAACCACGCCCACACACTACATTTTTCAGAGTCATGTCCCCCAAAACGAGAGAATGCGCCAAAAAAAAGCGCATTTGGCTGCAGTTACGTCGACCGACAAGTGGGTCAAAGACAACGGCTCACAATATTCTCGATAACTTAGCAGCAAATCGCCAAATCGCCAGCAAACAACATCAAGCGAATACAGCCAAGACTAGCTAACGATTGTATTCTGTAAACATTAATTGCCGTTAGACGCGCCGCCTAGCCAACTTATGTAATTGCAACACTGCGCACCAATTGGCAGCGACGCTACCTTGACTCGAATGCCGCCGCTTGAATGTCATCGATTGTCAAAGCCTCAAGCCTTGGTCGCCAGCACGCCCACTGGCTCTGCCAAGAACTTGTGAAGAATATTACATAATAAAGTAAGATTCAAATAAAGCTAAAATACAAAAAATATATTTATATATAAACAAAATTCAAGTCAATCTGGTTCTTAGATCGATTTTGTGGTTTGATGGCGTTGTCACACGAAATTTGAAGCTGACTTGGCTATTTCATTTCTTGTATTTCAAGTCCAGGTCAGAATTGGTTTTTCTTCATCTCTTAAATTAAGACTTTATTACAAATTCAAATGTTGATTCGATTGCTTTCCTAATTTGTGATTGGCAAGTTGATTTGACATTTTGCATTTCCGATTGATTTTTATTGTACAATAAAATTATATTTATATATACAAATACCATTTGCAAACAATAATTGATAAATCATTAAAAATAATTATTAAAACTTGAATACAAGCTAACTATCTGATTGATAGCGATGCAAGAAATATTACAACCAGCTCAAGCGTCGTTTTCTGCCAGGTGCTTCCCAAACGATAGCCACGTGTTGGAAATTGAAGTAAATTTATAGCAAGAGTAATAATTAAGACATCGTGCTTGCGAGCCTAAAACTTTCCATTTGAACTGCAGTTCAATCAGCTAGCACTCAATGGAAACTTTATACATCTCAATCCTTAATTTTTCCTAAAGAGTACAGAGCAAAGTTTTGATCATGAAATGAGGTCGACGACTAGAATACATTTTTATATCATTGAAGATCCAAGCTAAATGTGTCACGTTGTGCTGCTCAAGACAAACTGTGCGATTCAATGTTACGACTTTGGGCGATAACAATAAGTTGGCATTGTTGTTGGCTTTTAATTCTAAGCCATTCTCTTCTCAATTTAGCAATAATTCACATGCAAGCGGAAATAATTATAAAAATTTACAAAACAACCCAGCGAGGTCTGCAGTGGGGTGTTCCAAAGCCCTTAAAAAAATAATGTTGAATCATGCGACTGATTGCAGCGATGTCGAGACATAAGCCACGATCACTTGCAATCGGCTAGCCAGGCATTAAGAATGTGCTGAGAGATCTATTAATACTACAAAGTATTTAATGACGCTCCGGAAATTGCTTTCCCAATCAGGCGAGCCATTCAATCTAATATGCAAAGTTATATTAAACATTATTTGCTGGACATAAAGTTTCTAATGATATCAATATAGCCCAGGTACAGAAATTTACTCGTAGCTAACATAACTTGTTTCTAAGTTTCGACATTTAAAGTGTGCCAATGTTCTTGTTCTCTTGTCGGATCTTCATAGGTTTAATATCATTAATCGCTCAATGTTATCGGATATCATCCAAACTAGATTTCGTTGACTGACATTTCTTAATATACTGATCTTGTTCCATTCACTAAACACGACCTTTATTTCTATTGTTTTTGTTTTTGTTGTTTTTTCCCACTGAAGTCGATAATTAGATCAGCCTCAAATCATGTGAAACCACTCCAATTTGATCAATTCTCATGATTTAAATATTTTTCAAGTAAATGATCAACTTTTACGATCTTGATTCGATCATGCTATTAAGATGACTTTGAGAGGGTAAATTTAATTGTATTCTTTAAGACTAAGCAAACTTTCGGCAATTGTTTCAAGCCAACTCTTAGTAATATTTCATATCAAAATCTAGCTTCAGCTAACTAAGATATATATTTATGGTGGATCATCGAGCGCACTAGCAACATTTTCGTACATCATATGCATTAAATCCTCTGTATAGTAACTGTATAAATCATACTCCGAACTGTCTCTTGGAGCATCATCTCTATGAAATTGCGTACTTAGCTTTTTAGCCCCTCGCAGCGTGCGACTCTAACCTCATCTCAACCCGAAGTCAACGTCTCGATGCAATTAAAACATGAACTCGCGTATGTATGCAATTACCAAGTATTAAGTATTAAGTTTCCTTTCTTCTAATGGATTCAAATGTCGAACTAATTGTCGATTCAGTTGCTCACTGTCAGCGCGACTCTCCGGTTGATTATGCAGTCCCATCTGCTCTGTTTACTGTACCTGGGCGCAGCCGCTGCCCAGAGCTACTTGGGCAATGCCATATTCGATGGCCTTGAGCTGCTGAGGCGTGGTCAGCGCCAAATGGATCTGGAGGCTTTGGATGATCGCGATCAGCTGCTTCGTGAGTACGATTTCATAGTCGTGGGCGCTGGCACCGCAGGCTGTGTGTTAGCCGCACGCCTCTCCGAGAATCCTGACTGGCAAGTCCTGCTACTGGAGGCGGGCGGACCGGAGACCTACATCATGGACATGCCCGTTGTGGCACACTATTTGCAGCTGGGCGAGATGAACTGGAAATATCGCACACAGCCCTCCAACAGCTACTGCCTGGCAATGAAGAGCAATCGCTGCAACTGGCCGCGTGGCAAGGTGATGGGTGGCAGCTCCACCCTCAATTATATGATGTACACTCGCGCAAATCGCCGTGATTACGATCACTGGAAGGCCCTGGGCAATCCCGGCTGGGGCTACGAGGAGCTACTGCCATATTTTCGCAAATACGAGGGCTCGCTCATACCCGATGCGGACTCGGGTCACGAGCGTCATGGCCGTAACGGACCTGTCAAGATCAGCTACTCCGACTACCACACACCTATTGCCACGGCATTTGTGGAGGCCTCGCAGCAGGCGGGCCTGGAGCGCCGTGATTACAATGGCCATGATCAGCTGGGCGTCTCCTATCTGCAGGCCAACATTGGCAACGGCACGCGCTGGAGCTCCAATCGAGCCTATCTCTATCCGATCAAAGGCAAACGCCCAAATCTGCATGTGAAGAAGACCGCACTGGTGACCAAGGTGCTCATTGATCCGCAGACAAAGACCGCATATGGCATCATGGTGCAGACGGATGGACGCATGCAGAAGGTGATGGCACGCAAGGAGGTGATTGTCTCGGCTGGTGCCATCAACACGCCCCAGCTGCTGATGCTCTCGGGTCTGGGTCCCGCCAAGCATCTGCGCGAGGTGGGCATCAAGCCCATTGCGGATCTGGCCGTGGGCTTCAATCTGCAGGATCATGTGGCGCCGGGACTGACCTTTCGGTGCAATGTCAGCTCGCTGAAACTAAGCAACATCTTAAACTCCGATGCGGTAGGCAGCTTTTTGCGTGGCAACGGACCAATGCGAAGTGCTGGCGGAGTGGAGGCTATATCTTTTTATGCTCTGGATGCAGCAGAGAGTGCCAAAGGCTGGCCGGACATGGAACTCTTCATTACGGGCAGCAGCATACATTTTAATCCGGCATTGCGACAAGCTTTCGGCCTCCGTGCGGACATCTATGAGGCTGTCTTTGGCGAACTGGACCGCACCAATGGCAATGCCTTCATGATCTTTCCAATGATACTGCGCGCCAAGAGTCGCGGCCGCATCAGGCTCAAAAGCCGCAGTCCCCAGCAGCATCCACTGATCGATGCCAACTACTTTGCACATCCCTATGATCTCAATATAACAGTGCGAGGCATCAAGCAGGCGATCAGCCTAATGGATCAGCCGGCATTTCAGGCCATCAATGCCCGACTGCTGGAGACAAAGGTGCCCGGCTGCCGCCGTTACGGCCACCTAACCGATGCCTACTGGGCGTGCTATGCGCGTCATTTCACCTTCACGATCTATCACTATTCAGGCACGGCCAAGATGGGACCACGCAGCGATCCCACCGCCGTGGTGGATGCCCGCCTGCGCGTCCATGGCATTAGCAATCTGCGTGTGGTGGATGCCAGCATAATGCCCTATCTGGTTGCAGGCCATCCCAATGGGCCAGTATTTTTAATAGCCGAGAAAGCAGCCGACATGATCAAAGAGGATCACAACTACACCTAAGAGGTAAATAATAAATAAATACCAAAGTATTGCTCGCAGTCCAAAGGACTTAATCAGGACGAGCCGTGGCAAATATTCAGGTAACATTTGTGATATTTGACAAAGATTGTTACGTCATAAAGCTGTAACATTTTTAAGGTTTAACTAATAAATAAATTAATTGGCGTTTACGGGCTATGCAGGTTTCAATTTCATCTAAATAATATTGTGTGCGGAATGTTTATTTATTGGAAAGATCCAAAAAGCTGATAAGCTGAAGAATGAGAAAAGAAAATTGCCTCAAGCATAAAGCGTAAAGCATCGTAAAGTTGATAGGTGGTACCTCAACGATCGTTGTAGAAACTCTACAAATTGCTCAATAAAGGGAATGATGAAAAATGTAAGAACGTTGCAGTCGGGCGTTATCGACTGCAGAATACTCATTGGCCAAATTTTCACTTTCCAGCTCTAAAACTATAGAAGATACAGTTATACCCGATTTATCACGCCCACAATGGGCGTAGCTATATCCATTATATCTTTTAAATCTTGGGTTGTCAACGCGAGTTACATTACAAGTTTTCTCTCTCTAGCACTTCAACTTCCATGGTATCTGAGAGACCAGAAAATGTATTTTCCGATTTGCCACGCCTAGTATGTTCTATATTTCAATTTTCTAGGCGGCGCAAAAAATTGCATTTTAATTGCAATTGCACAAAACCAATATACTCAATTCACTTTCGTAAATGGGTATAAAAAATCAATTAATTGAAAAAACAAAATCAATTCTGATAAAATATCATATAGGTGATCTTGGCTCTGCTCTTGTCGATCACCCAGACAAATTTATGTGTTGCTGTTGACAAATTATTGGTAATAAAAACGAATTGAACGCGTGCTTTACGCCCTTCCGCATTGATCGCCAGAACAACAACAACAACAACAACAATAGCAACAGCAAGAATATTGATCTTTGAGCGAGACAATCGATGATCATTTGGGCCCTTGGTTTGCCCTTTGGTCACCTGCAAAGTGCACAGTTTTTTCGCAGCTTCCGCAATTTGGTCAATGATCGGAGCTGATGCCGATGCCGATGCTGATGCCGATGCTGTGTGAACGATCAGCTCAAGTCAATGTCAGTGCGTTCGCTCAAATCTGGCTTTCAATTTGATTTTGTGAACGTGTCGACAGTCATGGCAATGCGGCGACTATGCTGCTATGCTGCTGCTGCTGCTGCTATGCTGCTAGTTGCTACTCTGAAGATTCTTGGCAGTTATTGTTAACGTTAAAGCAACGAGCGCGCTGCCGATCGAGCCCGCTGCCGAAAAGATTCGCAAACACGATTCGGCCGCAACGACAGCGCTTATATTTAATATTAAATTGAACTTGGCCAGAGCGATTGTCAGCATTACCAGTTAAGAGTCCGATTGGGCAAGACGAACTAACGGCACGGGCCACGCATGCGCGCACAGGCGAACACGCAGCACGTCTTAGAACGAATCAAGAACTAAGCAAAGTCTGTTCTCTTCTAGTTTAATTATTCTTTTTTTTTTTTTTTTGACAATTTTGTTGTTTGTACATACTCATTGAAAAGTGCAAGTGAAGTGTTGTTATCTGAGAACATGGCCAAAATGAATCATTGCCAAGTACTGCTGTGCCTGCTAGCTGGCCTATCTCTGGTGGCTGCCCAGAGCGAAAATGTGATATTGGAGACACTGAACTTTCTGCGACGCGGCCAAACGGATGTGAACCTGGAGAACTATGACAATACCATACAAATGGGCACCGAATATGATTTCATAGTCGTCGGCGCTGGCACCGCCGGCTGTGCGATGGCCGCGCGCCTCTCCGAGAATCCCAAGTGGAATGTGCTGCTGCTGGAGGCGGGCGGACCGGAACGCCTGGTCATGGACATACCGATTGTGGCTCACTTTCTGCAGCTGGGCGAAATGAACTGGAAGTATCGCACACAGCCCTCCGATCACGCCTGCCTGGCGATGAACAACAATCGCTGCAACTGGCCGCGTGGCAAAGTTATGGGTGGCAGCTCGGTTTTGAATTACATGATGTATACGAGGGGCAATCGCCGTGATTACGATCGCTGGGAGGCCCTGGGCAATCCTGGCTGGGCCTGGAAGGATGTGCTGCCGTACTTTAAGAAATACGAGGGCAGCAGCGTCCCAGATGCCGAGGAAGACTTTGTCGGACGCGATGGCCCAGTGAAAATCAGCTATGTGAACTGGCGCTCCCAGATTTCGAAAGCCTTTGTTGAGGCAGCGCAGCAGGATGGCTTGAAATATCGCGACTATAATGGGCGTATACAGAACGGTGTCTCCTTCTTGCACACGACCACACGCAACTCAACGCGCTGGAGCTCGAATCGCTCGTACCTTTACCCCATCAAGGGCAAACGCCCAAATCTGCATGTGAAGAAGAACGCGCTGGTGACCAAGGTGCTCATCGATCCGCAGACAAAGACCGCATATGGCATCATGGTGCAGACGGATGGACGCATGCAGAAGGTGATGGCACGCAAGGAGGTGATTGTCTCGGCTGGTGCCATCAACACGCCCCAGCTGCTGATGCTCTCAGGTGTGGGTCCCGCCAAGCATCTGCGCGAGGTGGGCATCAAGCCCATTGCGGATCTGGCTGTAGGCTACAATCTGCAGGATCATACGGCGCCGGCGGTTACCTTCACAACGAATGTAACCTCACTGAAATTCGAGGACTTTGCCGATCCCTCATGGCTGACTCGCTTCAACCGTAGAGAGGGACCGTATGGCTCGCCCGGTGGCTGTGAAGCCATTGCTTTCTGGGATCTGGATCATGAAAGCGACGAGGATGGCTGGCCCGATATTGAGCTGTTTATGGTGGGCGGCTCCATGTCCTCCAATCCAGCCATATCGCGTGCCTTTGGCCTAAAGAAGTCCATTTACGATTCGTTGTTCGCCGAGATTGAGGACAAGTCGCTGAACGCATTCATGATCTTCCCCATGATTCTACGACCCAAGAGTCGCGGTCGCATAATGCTGAAAAGCAGCGATCCCTTCAAGTATCCGCTGATTCATGCCAACTACTTTGCCCATCCCTATGACGTCGACATTTCGGTGCGCGGCCTCCTCAAGGCCATCAGCCTGATGGACCAGCGCGGCATGAAAGCCATTAACGCCAAGCTCTGGGAACGTAAGATTCCCACTTGCAAGCAGCATCCCTACAAGAGCTGGGCCTACTGGGCCTGCTATGTGCGCCACTTCACTTTCACCATCTATCACTATTCAGGCACCGCCAAGATGGGACCCAAGTCAGATCGGGCGGCTGTGGTGGATGCGCGCCTGCGCGTTCATGGCATACGAAATTTGCGTGTCGCCGATGCCAGCATCATGCCTGAGATCATGTCCGGACATCCCAATGGACCGGTCTTTATGATCGCTGAGAAGGCCGCCGATATGATCAAGCAGGACTATGGCTATATCAAATAAATGCGAAGCCTAACGTTAGCTTAGGTTTACTTTTACTTCAGGTCTAAGCACCGTTCTACAACTCCCAACTGCAGGTGCAATTCAGCTGACATCTACTCTGGATACATGACATGAACGGGGCGCTATTTAGATCTTCCCGTCAATTTCTTTACCTCCATAATGAACTGATTTTAATTTAAGTTAATCTCGTAAGCCAACAATAAATATTCTAAGAGACATCTAAAATGATTTACTGGTTTTTAGACCCCTTCACTTCTCTCCACTCCTCGACGAATAAAACTAGTCGTTCTTTTCTTCCAGCGAAGATTTTCGAACAATGATAAACATTTCGACTTTGAGGCTTGGGAACATGCCGGTACGAGTTTTGACAGTGACAGTGACATTGACATTGACATTGACATTGACATTTCATTTTCATTTCATTATTACTCAGCTAAAATTTTGTGTATTAGTATTTCATGAATATAATAAATTTTAATATGTATAACAAATAAGTATATATATAGAGAGAGACAGATAAGATAAAGAGAGAGATATTACTAACCATTTATGTGAGCATATGTGATTAATTTGCTGTTTCTGAATCTTTAAATGTCAAAATGTAAAATGTTTAAATGTATCATCTGTCATATATCTTATATCATTAAGTGCATTTGTATCTAAATATTTATCTGTGTCTGTATCTGTATCTGTATCTGTATCTGTATCTGTATCTGTATCTGTATCTGTATCTGTATCTGTATCTGTATCTGTATCTGTATCTGTATCTGTATCTGTATCTGTATCTGTATCTGTATCTGTATCTGTATCTGTATCTGTATCTGTATCTGTATCTGTATCTGTATCTGTATCTGTATCTGTATCTGTATCTGTATCTGTATCTGTATCTGTATCTGTATCTGTATCTGTATCTGTATCTGTATCTGTATCTGTATCTGTATCTGTATCTGTATCTGTATCTGTATCTGTATCTGTATCTGTATCTGTATCTGTATCTGTATCTGTATCTGTATCTGTATCTGTATCTATATCTGTATCTATATCCGTATCTGTATCTGCATCTATATTTATATCTATATCCGCACCTATATCCGTATCTATACCTTTACCTCTATGTATATGTATCTTTATTTACACAATCATATACATTTATGTAAACACCACCAACATCAATTTTCTCATATCTTCCATTCTTTCATCACAATAATCTATACTCACACACTCAGGCATCAACGTATTCATCGGCTTCTCTATCTTTATTTGCATTGAAAACCTAACATTTATTTCGTTTTGTGTGAGTTTCTTCTACAGATTAATGTATTATTCGTTCTCATTGTTTACGTTGTTTCTCAGTTGCCTTTTTGCCAATTTTCATGCTAATCGACAGACAGCAACAAAAGCAACAACAGCAACAACAACAACAACAGATGCTAACAACATTATCTAATTTAAAGCCCTGAAGTCTGCGACTTCCACCAAATCAAATGCCGCCTTTTTGTTGATTGTTGATTTTCGTTAAAGCTCATTTTTTCAGATTTATTAAATGCTGTTACTCGTTTTTATTGTTGCGGAAACGATATGCGAGTGACATTCAAATCATTGGGCTCCATTTGAATACCCTGTATGACTTGATATGTATTTAGTTGGCATGTCTTACAGCCTCAATTTGACTGGGCTAGAGCAACAATTTACTTTGGCTTTTTGCTTACAGGGTATTTTGTAGTCGATGCCTACGGAGTATACTCATAATTGGTTGAAGTTTATTATTGCCTTAGGTTATTTCGAGTTCTATCGTTGCCTTGATTTGGCACAAACTAACTAAAGTACCTTTTCTCGTCTAATTTAGTCGCTGATTAAAAAAGGTATCTATATCTGCATTTAATATTGTGTTTTTATTAGATTTTGGACACTTCAAATTTCAGACTACAAATTTATAATCAAGGAAAAACCCTCTTGTCAATATGACTAATAGCTCAAATAGTTTTCTACACGTAAATGTATATGACTATATGAGAATAAATAAGTCTGGAGCATGAGCCATGTCAAAAAAAAAAAAAAATATATATATATATATATATATATTAGCTTAAAGCTATCATAAAATATTGACATTGCTAAATTAGTTTGCTTTGGTATATTGTAAATAATTATTAGGAAAATAAGCTATCTACAGGGTATTTCAGAGCTTAGTACTTTTGCCTTAAGCAAACAGAACAGTCTCCATTTAGGAACTCACACCTTAAAACATTTTCTGGACGACGCCAGAAAGTATACAATGAAACTATGCTTGGTGAGAAAAGCTCGTGATGCTGAGCTAAAAGCACTTTCATTAAGAGTTTCTATATTTTATTCACACTTCAAGTATTCAATGCTGTCAGGCGTATAGTATATTCCAACATGAATACATACATATATTCTTCATATAACAAATGTAGTCCCAACCAACGTTCAATTCACGCCATATTTGGAGTTTTGGCTGGGGATTAAAGCCGTGTGGTTATCTCTGCCTCTGCTAGCCTCCAGCCAGCCTAAAAGTCGGCACTTTCATTATCAAAGCATCAAATATTCATGAATTCAGATTGGGCGATGCCAGGGGCTACGATGCACAGGTGACTGGAAACTCTGCCAGACGGAGTTGACGGAGTTGAAGCGACCAAAAAACAAAAAAAAAAAACAAAAACCAGCGACCAGATTTGCAAGTGGTTGCCAGGGGATTGCAGGCACTTGCATACTTATTTTCAATATGCCGGACAGATCGGACACGAATGTCTGCGCCCCGGGCATGTCATCGCTATTGCGGGGTGGTTTCCAGCCGCTGCAATGCACAACAAACTAAACAAAGGTCCTGGTGGGCAGGGGCCTGACAGAGGGTTGCTGTCAGTTGAAAGCCCGTTTAATCTGCCCTGATTGCGCTTGATACGTTCGAGGCTCGTAATTATGTTTTCTTTCAACTTTGTCATGGGAAAAAAAGACCAAATAAAATATATAGGTATATAAAAAAAGCTTGAGTTGAGTTGAGAGTGCCTGACTAGAAGTTAGCCTGTAATCTGATTCAAAAAATCTGTCAAATCATTTACAAAATGTTGAAGATAGGCCAAAAGTGATGGGGACAAGAGCTTTAATTTATTTTAAATTTATCAAATCATATTTAGCTGAAGAAATTTGTACATTTGTATTAGATTTCAATTTATGAGAACTTGCAATACAGACTTTATTTATTACATATGTAATGATATACATATATGAGTCGTTATATATGACATGTATTATACATAATTCAACCCATGTGAGGCTGCCCTAATTCAACGGATCCATGTTCTTTTTTCTTTTTTTTTTTTTTTTCTAAACACAATTTTTTATTTTTGAGATAATAATCATTTTATTCAAGTAGATTTTAATGTGATATCTCAATATAATAAAAAAGTTAAAAAAAAAGAAAATAAATAAATAAAACATGGTTCCGTTGAATATGGGCGACCTCAGATGGGTTCGTCGAATATGGACAACCCTATGTGATTGAACACTAAGTTTTAGATACAAAAAGTAGGAACTTAGTAACTTAATACTGGCATCTAAATTAATAATACTATAATAATGATATTCGTTTCAAATTGATTTCAAAATATTGAGTTTATCACTAAGTTTCTTTTCTTCAACAGTACTACTTCTATTTTTTTACCACCACTGTATCTTTTTATATCATATAAGCCTTATTATATCATTAGACGATACAAAGATGGACTTAAGCCGACTGGTTCGTGAGGAACTGTGTACTATAGAAATTTGCGCATCGACTGGCATTGCATCCAAACCAGTTCGCATTTCTAAACCCGCTTTACCGTCGTGGATACCGATACAAAATAGAATAAAAATTCTAAATAGAATAAGCAAATGTGGAATGTCAAAAAGCTGAAAGAAATAAACAATACATTCTAAAAAAAAAACCTTAATTGACTTTCAAAAATGAGCATATATTAATAATAACGAAACCCTGTCGAAAGATAAGTTGCCAACAAAATTTATAAACTATCAAGAAAAAACTTTTCTTGGCCATGATAGATAAATATACATATAAATATACGTATAGATAAAACTAATAAATAAATTAAGTCAAACAAATATAATACATATAACGTTAATAGTAATTGCTTTACCCTGCAAGAACGTCACCTTAATTCAATAGTTAATATATTTCAAGTCAAAGTATCTCTATTAATAATTCCAAAAGTATCTGCTAACGAAATATAAACTTTAGATATAGATATAGAGCCTACTTTTAATAAGTATCTTTATATAATTTGTTAATCAATTTCCATTATTCTGGGAATAACTCTCTCTTCATATACATTCCAACATTACAGGGTATAATAACAAGTGAACATTTGATGGGGTTGCTCATAGGGTTGACTGGTGGGCACAATGACAGCGAGTCAAAACTGAAGTCGCCGAGTTAAAAAGCTAGAAGAATTTTACTCCGGCTGTTAGCTAAGAAGTGTTAATAGTTTCCGCTGTTCTGTCGTTAACCTAATGCAGATGCCCCCACTAAATCAACCAAGGGCTGAACTAGAGAGCTATAAAGTTGGGTGAAGAAAGAAAGAGACAGAGAGAGTGGGGGGAACAAGATAGGCAACAACCGTTAATGGGAAGCTAGTAATAAAATGCGTTATGACTAGTGAAGCTAGAGAAGCCAACGATGCACAACGTCACCAACGATATTGAAAACGAAAATAATTTGAATAGAATAATGTTAATGAAAGGCAAAAGCTAACAAGTAAGAACATTGCAGTCGGGGGCAACCGACTGCGCGATACTTTGTTCCGTAGACCCAGAGTTCTAGCTCTAAAACTGAAGGAGATATCAACTTCCCCCTATATTTTGTATCATGGATTGTCACTAACAGGATTTCTAGCATACCGGAAGATGCATTTTCCGATTTGCCACGCTTCTACTTTGCGTATCGGGAAAATCTTGGCACTTTTTTAGACGAGTGCATAAACGAGTATATGTTCCAAATTTCGAGTTTCTAGCTTCAATATAATGCATTCAAATATGTATTCAAATGTTATGGCATACGGACGGACAGCAAGACCGACATTGCAAAAAACCAATATACTTTTTTCTCTTGGGGAATAATAATAATAAGAATTCAAGTTAAGTATACACAAAAAGCTTTCATACGGCCAAAATAATAACTGCACCAATATCGAAAAAACAGACACAGTCGCCAGCGAATCGACCGAGCGTACGGTTCTACAATGATAATTCAACTAAGCCGATTTCTGGTGCTAGCCTTGGCTCTTGCGGCAGCCATCAGGACAACAGAAGCAGCCACCTCAAATAGGCGACATCCAATCAATATAGAGCAGCTGCGTCATTTGGGTCTGGGCAACATAATCAATCTGCCCAACTATAGCGATCGTAAGTGCCTATCTTTACTTCTGCCTAACTCCTTCCAACCCCTTCAAACTCCTTTGACAGTGCCTCGTGGCAGCTACGACTTCATTGTTGTAGGAGGAGGAGCCGCTGGCTGCGCACTGGCATCGCGTCTCTCCGAAAACCCCAACTGGTCTGTGTATTTGGTAGAGGCGGGCGGCGTCGAGAGCGTCATGCATTCAGTACCGGCGATGGCGCCATTGATGCAGCTGACCGCTGCCAACTGGAATTACAAATCGCTGCCGCAGCCTTTTGCTTGTCACGGCATGAACAACCAGGAGTGTGCCCTGCCGCGTGGCAAGATTCTGGGCGGCACCAGCTCCATGAACTTCATGATCCACAATCGCGGCAATCGACGGGACTTTGACTCCTGGGCCGAGCGGGGCAACCCCGGCTGGAGCTATGAGGAGGTGCTGCCCTACTTCTTGCGCAGCGAGTCCGCTCACCTGCAGGGCCTGGAGCACTCGCCATACCACAATCACAGCGGGCCCCTCAGCGTGGAGGATGTGCGCCATCGCAGCAGCCTGGTGCACGCGTATGTGCGTGCCGCCCAGCAGGCGGGCCATGCACGCACGGACTACAACGGGGAGTCGCAGCTTGGGGTGTCCTATGTGCAGGCCAACACATTGAGGGGTCGACGACACAGCGCCTTTAGCGCCTACATTCAGCCTGTGCGAGCGAAGCGCAAGAACCTCCACATTCTGACCTTGGCTCGAGTCACGCGAGTGCTGATTGATGAGTCCACCAAGTCTGCCATCGGCGTGGAGCTGCTGCACGGCGGTCGTCGCTTTAAAGTGCGCGCCCGCAAGGAAGTCATCCTCTCAGCTGGGGCCTTTAACTCGCCCCAGATACTGATGCTGTCTGGCATCGGACCGGAGGATAACTTGCGAGCTATCGGAGTGCCCGTAGTACAACCCCTGCCAGTGGGCAAACTCCTTTACGATCACATGTGCCACTTTGGACCCACCTTTCTGACCAACACCACAGGCCAGTCGATATTCAGCACGAGAGTGCCATTGACCATGATGAGGGACTTTATTCTAGGACGCGCGGACACACAACTGTCTAGCATTGGAGGTGTGGAGTCTCTGACTTTCCTTAAGATACCACGGGCGCAAACGCCACGCGATCAACCCGACATTGAGATCATCCAGGTGGCCGGCAGCTTGGCCAGCGATGACGGCACGGGCCTAAAGAACGGCGCCAATTTTAAGGATGAGATCTACGATAAGATGTACCGCCATCTTGCTAGAACCTATCAGGATCATTTTACCTTCCTTGTCATGCAATTCAAGCCAAAGTCCTTGGGCCACCTCTGGCTGCACTCTCGGAACCCTCTCGAATGGCCTCGCATTGATCCAAAGTTCTTTGAGGTCGAAGAGGATGTGGAGCAACTGCTAGAGGGCATCAAGGAGGCCATCCGCATTACCCAGATGCCAGCACTCCAGGCATTGGGAACACGGCTCCTAGATCGCCCCGTGCCTGGCTGTGAGCATAACCGTTTTGGGTCGGACGACTATTGGCGCTGCTCCATTCGCACCATGTCCTACACACTCCACCACCAGGTGGCCACCTGCCGCATGGGACCCGTTACCGATCGAACTGCCGTGGTCAGCCCACAGCTGAAGGTGCATGGGATGCGCAAGCTGCGCGTCGTGGATACCAGTGTCATTCCTCTGCCTCCCACCGCCCACACGAATGCCGCAGCTGTCATGATCGGGGAGAAGGCGGCCGACTTGGTAAGAGCCGATTGGCATTGAACTTGAGCTGGCTTAATGCTGACAGGCGAGCATAAATAACAGTATGTGCAGCTGCGTTAAATGCTAGAAGAAGGTACATAAAATCGACAACGGGTCTAACGGGTTCTTTCTTTCCAAAACGAGAGTGAACGAAATCAATAAAAACGCAATTTTATTTTTTGGGCTATGAGCAATTTATATATATTTTTCTTAAAGTCAAATAAATCTGCGGCAACAAAAAGGGGAAAATGTTCAAGCGTTGCATCAATTAGCCCACTAAGCATACTCTTTACAAGCCTGCTAATAGAGGCACTTTAAGTTATATATATATTATAAATATATTAAATAAATGATTAACAAGTAAAAAAGCTCGAGTCTAGGCTGCTCGACTACGAGATCTCCTGAACCCTTCCAGTAACTGATATTTCAAGAATTCTTCGATTGTATTCCACATTCTGCACTGTGGGCTTACAATGGGAAGTTTATTATATAATAACTTTTTTTGTAGATGATCTTTCTTCATAAGACTTTCAGACCGTGATAATGACATCTAAATGTGTGTGTCTGCCAAAGTACAAGAGTCAAGTTTTTGAAATACCCAAAATACGCGAAGAGGGTGGTTTTAAGACCGGTATCAAAAAAAAAAAAAAAATGAAGTTGTATAAAATACTCATGAATCTATATTTAAAATTCTGGCTTAAGATGTAGGAGATAAAATTTTATGATTTATTTCCGATAAGCTTTTTAATCGATAACGTTAAAACAAAACAAGTAAGAGTGCTCTGGACGAGACTGCTCGACTAGGAGATACCCTAAACCTTGCAAAGAGCTGATATTCCAATCATTCTACGCTTCTGTTATGCACACATACAAAAACATATTCACACACACATGCGCATGCATCCAGACGCACGCATAAGCACGCGCTCTGCTAGCTGCGCAGTTGTCGCAGCGACAGCGCTTGAGCTGTAATAGGGGCTGTATTATGGGAACATAATTGCTGAATAAATCTTCTTGTAGTGGGATTATTTTCATCAAACTTTCAAAACGTGATAATAACATTCAAATTTTGCGTATTTGCCAAAGTCTCTAATATTTCAAATACTTGTTTTTTTTTTAATTCGGGGCAAAGGGGGCGTGGTACTCATCGTGGTACTCGTGGTATTCATCACATGGACCTACACAGTAAATCTTAAGTCTCTAGGTCTAACAGTTCTCAAACTAGGCTTATTAAACGAAGTCTAATTCTCGATTATTATCGATACAAAATAAATGGGATGAGTTATCGATAAAAATATTATGAGCTCGCACTGCGTATGGTATACACGAGTATGCATATAAAATTTTAATCTCTAGCTTTTGTAGCTTACGAGATCTCAGCGTTCAGACGAACGGACAAACATGGGTATGTCGACTCAGCTCGTCGCCTCTTTTGCCTGTTATATACATTTTCAAAAAAAACATTATACCCCGATTTCCCATTTTCAATGAGTTCGGAGTATAAAATCGAAACCCTGACGAAGCACAAGTAACTAACAAAATTTATGAGCTATCAAGAATACGCTTTTCTTGGGAATGACAGATAGATGGATAAATTAAACAAATATTATATATCTATCGTTCATAGTAATTGATTTACGCTGCAAGAACATCGTCTTAAGTCAATATTGATATATTTAAAGTAGAACTTTCTCTATTAGTATCTCCAGCAGTATCTGCTAACGAATTATAGACTTAAGATGTAGATATAGAGCCTGGCCACTAGATGTTTCTAATAAGTATCTCTACATAATGATTAATCATATCCCATTATTCTTAGAATACCCCTATCTTCATATACATTCCCACATTACAGGGTATGATAACAAGTGACCATTTGATGGGGTTGCTCATAGGGTTGACAGGTGGGCACAATGACAGCGATTCAAAATTGAACTCGCAGAGTTATAATGTCAGAAGAACTTTGCTCCGGCTGTTAGCAAAGTGTTTATAGGTTCCGCTGTTCTGTCGTTAACCCAATGCAGATGCCCCATAAACTTTGGCACAAACGGTAAGAAAATAAAAACTAGAAAAAAACCTAGCAAATCGCAAGCGGGCAATATGAAGCCATCAAAATGACAACTGAGCCAACTAAATGAGCCACGCATAAAAGCCAAGCCAAGTCAACCCAAGCAACGCCAAGGGCAACGCTGACTGATATAGAGAGCTATATAGTTGGGTGAGGACTGTGCGTAAGAAAGAGCGAGATAGAGAGAGAGAGAGAGAAAGAGAGTTAGATAGGCAGCAAACGCTAATGGGTAGCCAGTAATAAAAAGCGTTCTAATGCGTGAAGCACCCAGCTAAAGAAGCCAACGCTGCACAGTGACACCGAAGATATTGCAAACGATAAAAATTTTATTCGAAAAATATTAAAAAATTGAGAAGCAGGAAAGATAAAAGCAAATGAAAACTCTAACAACTTTAATTGAATAATGCTAGCCAGCTGAGAAGCAGGAAAGACAAAAGCTAAAAAGAATTCAACATAAAGTTACACAAAAAGCTTGGCATGGTGTAGAAGGCAAACATCATATAAAAAACGTAGCAAATTGAATGGGAAAATTAAATTGTGAGCAAAAAGCCCGGAAGGGCTTCAGTCGATCATCAGGTAAAGCTTTCATACAGCTTAAATGGAAGTTGCCCACTGTGCGCAAACAGCATTGAAATGGACCAGATACCAAATTTCACCGACACAGTCGGCAGCGAATCGACCGAGCGAACGGTTCTACAATGATGATCAGGCAGCTGCGTCCACTATGGCAATTGCTGATTCTAGCCTTGGCCGCCAGGATAACAGGAACAGCCATTACAAACAGGCAACACCAATTCAGAGAGCAGCTGAGTCAACTGGGTCTGGGCAACATAATCAATCTGCCCAACTATAGCGATCGTAAGTGCTGTGACCCAATCTTTAGTTCGGCCTAACTCCTGCTTCCAACTCCATCGACAGTGCCTCGTGGCAGCTACGACTTCATCGTCGTTGGAGGAGGAGCCGCTGGCTGCACGCTGGCCGCGCGCCTCTCTGAGAACCCCAACTGGACCGTGTATTTGGTAGAGGCGGGCGGTGTGGAGAACCTAATGCATACGATACCAGTGCTGGCGCCCTTGATGCAGCTGACTGCCTCCAATTGGAACTATCGTTCGGTGCCGCAGCGTCTCGCCTGTCTCGGCATGAACAACCAGGAGTGTGCCCTACCGCGTGGCAAGGTTCTGGGCGGCACCAGCTCCATAAACTTCATGATCTACAATCGCGGCAATCGACGGGACTTTGACTCCTGGGCCGAGCGGGGCAACCCCGGCTGGAGCTATGAGGAGGTGCTGCCCTACTTCTTGCGCAGCGAGTCCGCTCACCTGCAGGGCCTAGAGCACTCGCCATACCACAATCACAGCGGGCCCCTCAGCGTGGAGGATGTGCGCCATCGCAGCAGCCTGGTGCACGCGTATGTGCGTGCCGCCCAGCAGGCGGGCCATGCACGCACGGACTACAACGGGGAGTCGCAGCTTGGGGTGTCCTATGTGCAGGCCAACACATTGAGGGGTCGACGACACAGCGCCTTCAGCGCCTACATTCAGCCTGTGCGAGCGAAGCGCAAGAACCTCCACATTCTGACCTTGGCTCGAGTCACGCGAGTGCTGATTGATGAGTCCACCAAGTCTGCCATCGGCGTGGAGCTGCTGCACGGCGGTCGTCGCTTTGAAGTGCGCGCCCGCAAGGAAGTCATCCTCTCAGCTGGGGCCTTTAACTCGCCCCAGATACTGATGCTGTCTGGCATCGGACCGGAGGATAACTTGCGAGCTATCGGAGTGCCCGTAGTACAACCCCTGCCAGTGGGCAAACTCCTTTACGATCACATGTGCCACTTTGGACCCACCTTTGTGACCAACACCACAGGCCAGACGATATTCGGCACGACTTTGACACTTCCTGCGTTCAAGGACTTTATGCTAGGACGCGCGGACACTCAACTGTCTAGCATTGGAGGTGTGGAGTCACTGACCTTTATTAAGATACCTGGGGCACAAACGCCGCACAATCAGCCCGATATTGAGCTCATCCAGGTGGCTGGCAGCTTGGCCAGCGATGACGGCACGGGCCTAAAGAACGGCGCCAATTTTAAGGATGAGATCTACGATAAGATGTACCGCCATCTGGCCTGGCACCATCAGGATCACTTTACCTTCCTCGTCATGCAATTCAAGCCACAGTCCGTGGGCCGCCTCTGGCTGCACACTCGCAATCCTCTCGAATGGCCTCGCATTGATCCCAAGTACTTTTCCGTTGAAGAGGATGTGGAGCAACTGCTAGAGGGCATCAAAGAGGCTATACGCATCACACAGATGCCAGCCCTGCAGGCTGTGGGAGCTAGGCTCCTAGATCGTCCCGTGCCTGGCTGTGAGCATAACCGTTTTGGGTCGGACGACTATTGGCGCTGCTCCATTCGCACCATGTCCTACACACTCCACCACCAGGTGGCCACCTGCCGCATGGGACCCGTTACCGATCGAACTGCCGTGGTCAGCCCACAGCTGAAGGTGCATGGGATGCGCAAGCTGCGCGTCGTGGACACCAGTGTCATTCCTCTGCCTCCCACCGCCCACACGAATGCCGCAGCTTTCATGATCGGGGAGAAGGCGGCCGACTTGATAAGAGCCGATTGGCTTTGAACTTGAACTGGCTTAAAGCTAGCGCGAATAACAGTATGAAGAAATGGGTTAATAAATTGCGAGTCGAAAGCTCGCGAGAATGAGCATGGACAAGGTAAAAAAAATCGACAACGGGTCTAACGGGTTCTTTCCAAAACGAGAGTGAACGAAATCGATTGAGACGCATTTTTTTTTTGGGTCATGAGCAATATTTATTTATTTTTGTTTGTTTTGCAAGGTAAATGAACCCGCAGCAATAAAAGCGTGAACATTTAATCTTTGCATCAATTAGGCGATTAAGCATACACTGGGCAAGCCTCCCGATGGAGGCAGCTTAAGCCAAGTATCATTAGTCTGTTGCTTGTATACCCTATGATATTTTTAGCCATAGAAATATATTAAATAACTGATAAATGGAACTTGTTTGTATGCCTATCGATAAAGATTTATATTTATTCGTATTTATATATTACAGAGATTCGATGTTAGCCCTTCAGGCTTTCCTTGAGTCTTATACCCCACAAATTTCGTACAGGGTATTTCATCATATTTACAGGCTATTCAGCGCTTATCTTCAATTGAATTTTATGAGCGGCTGAAAACAATGCGAATGTGGAATTGAGACGTGCTCAGCTCTCAGCTGCGATCTGAGAGCGTTACTCAGATTTATAAGGCTTTATCTTCATATCGCTTGCATCGTAAAATGTTACTTTTGTCACTTTTAATAAAACACTTTCTGGATACTTTAGCTGATCGCCGACTCATCCAACAGCTGCAGCAACTGGGCCTGGTCAACTTGCTGGAACGGAAGGCGCGCCCGAATGGTGAGTCAAGAAACAACAAGCTCAAACCCCAATCATTCAAATCAACTGTTTGCAGTGCCTTAGAACTTGGCTAGCTACGACTTTATTGTAGTTGGAGCTGACGGCGCTGTCTCCGCATGATCAACCAGGAGAGTGTCCTGCCGCGTGGCAAGGTTCTGGGGGGCACTAGCTCTATAAACCCCATGATCTACCATGGCGGCAATCGACTTTGACTCCAGGGCTGAGCGGGGCAACCACAGCTATAGCTATGTGGAGGTGCTGCTCTACTTCTTGCGCAGCGAGTCCGCTCAGCTGCAGGACTTGGAGCACGCTTTCAATTCATCAGAGTAACTCGCATTCATCGACAGAACATTAAAGTGGTCTACAAACAGCGTAAATACAAGTTTAAAGCACGCAAGGAAGTCATCCTCTTTAGCCTTTCACTCGCCGCAGATACTGATGCTGTCTGGCATTGGACCGGAGGATAACTTGCGAGCTATCGGACTGCCCGTAGTAAAGGCTCTGCCAGTGGTTAAGCGCCTCTACTATCACATGTGGCATTTTGAACCCACCTTTGTGACCAACAACACAGGCCAGACAACATTCCCATCACATATTACCATATCTGATATACTGTCCTTCTATCTGATTATCAATCCAGCAACGCGTCTTGGCTTTATTGGGGGTGTCGAGACGTTAACTTTTCTAAAAGCTCCACGGTTACAGCTGCCTAGCGATTGGCCGGATCTAGAGCTTATATTCGTGGCGGGAAGTTTAGCCACAGCACTCTACAGAGCATAGCACTCGAATTGGCGGCCAACTTTAAAGATGAGATCTATAACACGTTCTACAGGCCGCTGCAGCTGGCGCATCAGAATCATTACTCTGCTTGTGATGCAATTTCATCTTAAGTCCGTGACCCCTTCACCTCTCTCAAAATCGATCCCAAATATATCCAAAATGAAGAGGATGTAAGGTATCTGGTCGATGGCATCAAGGAAGCCATTCGCATCACCCAGATGCCAGCACTCCAGGCAGTGGGAGCTAAGCTCCTAGATCGCCCCGTACCTGGCTGTGAGGACAAACGTTTTGGGTCGGACGACTATTGGCGCTGCTCCATTCGAACCCTGTCCTACACACTCCACCACCAGGTGGCCACCTGCCGATCGAACTGCTGTGGTCAGCCCAGAGCTAAAGGTGCATGGCATGCGCAAGCTACGCATGGTGGACACCAGTGTCATTCCTTTTTCATGATCGGGCAGAAGGCGGCCGACTTGATAAGAGCCGATTGGCTTTGAGATTCAAGTGCGGCGGTCGAAGCCCTTTGGCTGACGTAACAGAGGGATGGGCTCCAAGCTTGTTGTTTGTTCCTCGGCCAAGTTAATTAAATGAAATCGCCTAACAGGCTAACGGGAGGGTAAGAGGACGGGCTCTTACGGACGGGGGGACGGGGGAAGGGGGACGGGCAGCAAGCTGAGCCTGGAGCCTGGGGGTTGACCGGCCGCAGAGTGCATTCACCCACATCCCAAGTAACGAGGGTTGAAATACTTTCGTTTCGACTAGGCACAGCCACGATATACTTATCCAACGGGGTGGTTTGCATGCCGCCAGCCATGAAATAGTCAAAACATGAAAACTGAAACTTGCCAACGGATGCTGTTGGCTGTACCCAAAGCCCAACAGAGAGAGAACTCCACGGAGGCAGTCAAAGGGGGGTTGCGAATTGTTTAGCTCGCCCGTAGAACGGAAGAAACGAGTGCAGGGGGGGACAGCTAGTATGGGAGATGAGTTGACTTGCAGTCGATGGGGGTGGTGCTTACAAGTGGTTATCAGTATGCAAAGGCAGCGACTGGAAGGCTGAGAGGCTGGGAGGGAAGCAAAGACTCAGCCCGCTTCCTATTTCCCATTGTTGTTGTTTATTCTGCTGTTGTGGTTGTCAGTCTTGTTGCTGGCTGAAAAGCAACAAAACTTTCAATATGCATCATCAGGGGGCTTGCTCCACAACAACTACGATAATTGGGAATACCCTAATGTTATTTACAGGATTAGTTTTCAAGTATGGATCGTGCACTGATATTTTTTTTTTATAGATACTCATAAATGGCCGCACTATCTTATCTAAGATTCAATTATATGACATACAAAAATCAAATCAATTTGTTGGCTGACTTGATTGAGTGCTTCACTGATAGACTGATTGCAGGGTGATTAGCACACGATACGAAATGTAATAACTGGGCTAATGAATTATTTGTTTGTATTTGATGTGATTAGTGGTAACCATATACGTACATGGGGATCAATTATAGATTACTAGACTGTGTCCTATACTTTGAAACTGTAATTGAAATGGGAACATGACGTAGATATGGCTAGTTCAATTTTCAAACTCTTGAGAAAACTCTCAGAAAACGTAGGATATACTTTATTTAAATATAAGAGAATATTTTAGATAATAAGAGAATATTTTTTTTTTAGATATAAGAGAATAAAGTCCCTGTTTTCGTAATTTATTTCTATTTATTTCTATTCCAACTCTTTTTTTTATTTCTCACTTTTTTTCTTTCTTCTTTCTCTGCTCTCCCTCTCTCCTTCTCACTCTCTCCTTGTAACTCTCTTGTAACTCTCGCCCTCTCTCTTTATGTATGTCTCTGTCTCGCTCTCTGTCTCTCACTCTCTTCTTTCTCTTCTCTCTCTGCTTTCTCACCTTCTTACTCACTGTATCTTACTGTCGCCCTTTCTTTTTATTTATTTCTCTCTCTCTCTCGCTCTCTATATGTCTCTCTCTCTTTCTCTCTCTCTCTCTGACTCACTCCTTCTAGCTCTATGTCTCTTTCTCTTTCTATCTTTTTCTATATCTTTTTTCTTAAGAAATGTAGAATAGATATTAAATGCGCTGAGAATTCTCAATGTCTCACAATCTGACACAATATTTATATGTGCTTATTAAGCTTTGCAAATTGTTGATAAGATATCTTTTTTATATTGATATCTTGTTTATAAATAGGTTATTTTTAAAAATAAGATTGCGATGAAAAGTATGACTTAAAGTGCACATTCATTCATTTCAAAGTCACATTTATTTCATTATATAAATATATATTTACATTTCAATTATATGAAGTAATTCCCCTCGAGATGCTTCAAACTGTCAACACATCACATTTTAGAAAATCTACCCTGTGTGAGTATAGTAACCTGATATGGCTAGTTCAATTTTCAAACTCTTGAGAAAGCTCTGAAAAAACGTTGCACATTCTAGGCAGATACTTTCAGTGCATACTGTAGCTTTATAGGATATACATATATGATATATGGATAATCTACTAATCAAATACCCATATAGCTAATATACCCCACTTCTGCATAATCTTGCCAAGGAGTATGCGAAACAATTTCAAGCTAAGCGCCACAAAGTATGCAACAGAAATTGTAGCAGCTGCCGAGAGTCAACAATGCAGACGAGTTTGCTTAATTACTGCATTCGAAATTGGTTTCCGAGGGCGCGGCAAACAGCTAAAGGAAGGGCAAGAATTATATATGCACATATATGGAAAAACATATGTACTTTATACTTGAACTAGGGACAAATGATTGGCTAGGGAGTCAACTATAATCAAGAGAAACTGTAAAAGCAACTAGAAGACTTACAACAAATAAGACTAATGAAGTTGAGCAGAAATCAAGAAATCAAGAGTCGGTCTGAGCCAAGTGTCACTTCTAATTGTTAATGGTAATAATGCATCTTAGGTAAATATGTTAATTAGCTCACCTGAAACAATTAACGCCTCATTCGGGCCCGTTGTGTGTATGTTGCCCATGCTGGAAGACTCTGTCGCTGGGGCTGTCCTCCTAATTGGCTAATTCACTTTGATACCTGTACGTTTGTGTACGATTGCTGGCTCCTCTGGACTCTGGATTCGACGACTACTGACTACAGTCACGAGAACAACAACAAAAGGCAATATAGATATGCATATATGTATGGGGCATAAGTAAACAAAGGTGAAATATGAAATGAAGCCCGCTTCAAATCGAATTCAAGCCGGCAACACTTTTTGTGCCGCGAGTGTTTCCGGTACCGCCGCAGAGTATGCTACACTTATTTATACTTGCATCGGCACGCTGCGAGCTACTTATTGTTTTCCCATATTTTTATTTTTATTTTGTTTTGCTTTGCTTTGTGTTTGCCTTTACGTGTTGGGGCGCCGTCAACAGCAACAACAACAAACAACAACAACAACGAACAACAACGATAACAACTTGTTCTTAGCAATTGAATATCAAATGTGTAAATCACACTCGCACTGAGATTTTATCGAGCATTTCTGCCCGCATAGCAAAAGTTAAATAATTGAAAAAATTCCCTTGTTAATTGAATTATTTTATTTAAATTTTATACGCTAAAAAAAATAAATAAAATAAAAAAAAGCACAAACCAAATCATTGAATCACTAAAGCAACAGCAGCGCACGCCAAATAAAATTAGAACAAAAACACCAACAGCAACAACAACAACAACAATAACGTGTAATGGCGTCCCATTGAACTGGTCTAGTGGCAGCCGCATGACGCAAACATTTAGGCAGCGCTGCAGCAGCGACGCACCGTTACTTTTGCTGCGAGGATGTTTGACTTGTATATGCGTGTGTATGTATGTGTGTGTCGTGTGTGTGTGTGCGTGTGATATTATAAAATAAGCATAAATATTGAGAGCAAACGCCGCCTTATCATGAGCTCATCTCCGGCGCTTTTTTACATACATACACATATTTAGCTTAGAACAAAAAGCAGCACAAAGCAGCCAATGCAACAATAGAACACACACAAATTACACACGTACACACACACATACTCACACGCATACAATGAAAAAAAATAACCCCTAGCGGCCGCCTTTACTTCACATTCTAGTTGGGGTTGCTGCTGTGTGTCAAATTCTTATTGGAAGTAAACAAAAATTTTTGTGAGCGTTTTGTTATTGCCTGCTTATTGGTTTCCCATTGACGCCGTCTAACTGAGCAAACACTTAGCTAACATCACTCTCTGCAGCGATCAACCGGCAATATAAGCATATATGATATATATGTATATATTTATGTATATATTTACAAGTTAAAAGAAACCGCGCGAAAACCACTTCACAAATTTCAGTTTCAATTTCACCCACAATTCCACTACAAAAAAAATTCAAAGAAAAACAATGGAGAGAAGAACAAAATATTTAACAAATGCCGCTCATAGTTGTGTATGCGACAACAAGTAGCACGCACCAATACACACGATCGCAAGCACTTGAATGCTATTTATTTTTATTTTTAATTAATTGGTATGCACCAGCGAGCAACGAACATTTATTTATTCCGGCACCGCAGAACTCCGCAATCGAATTGGCAATGTTAGATTCTATTTGGCTTATCGTTGGCTGTTATCGAAATTGAATGCGACTGCCGTCAGTGTGACCAGCCCCGAGAAGATAGTTCAGATTTTGGTATTTAAAGCAGGAGCCAGCGAAAATTTTATTTATTAATGTATTATAATTATACTTTAATTGTATAATACAACGGTGACTTTAACAACTATTGCATAAACAATACTAGCTAATTGATATAGCTATGTCTTCGACTATAAAAAGAGCGCAATTATGTGCAATAAGAGAATCTATGCTGGTATTTAATATCTGTACTTTCTTACAATTGTCACTTATAATTCTGACTAATTATATACATATTTAAGGATTTTTAAATACAAACAAAAGTGATTACCAATATCATATCACTTGTTTTTATTTGTTTATTTATATTTTTCATTTTAAATTGGAGTTTTTGAACTGCCCGGTATATAATTATTTTGTCTCGTTATCGTCTATCGATCAATTTTCTTTTGACTTTTGCAGCGCCGCAAATGTTACAAATATTGCAAATGGGCAGAGTTAATTTAAGACAACTGGAGAATTGTCAAGGCAAAAAGCATGGCCCGTTGTTACCTGTGCAACTGCACATTTGAGGACAAGAAGGTGTATGAGCACATGTTCGACCAGCGCTACAATGCCCACGGCATCGAGCAGAGGACTCTGGCCAATATTTTGTCAATGGCGTTGGGCTATCAGCTGCAGGAGAAGCTGCTGCACTCCACGGTGGGCACAACAGAGGGAGATGCAGAAAGAGAGAGAGATAATAATCATATACTATCTATTTTTCACAGTTTCTGTGCAGCACGTGCAAGGTGAGCCTGCTCAACTACGAGGCAATTGAGAATCAGTTGCTTGCTGCTCGGCTGGAAATCAAAAATATGCACAGATCAACACTTGTGTTATATGAAACCAAGATAAAAAAAGACGAGGAGGAAGAAGAAGAAGAGGAGTTTCTAAGCGAGGACAGCAGCTTGCTCGAATTGGACTTTGTCGAGGAGCAACCAACGGATAGTGTCGAGCATATAAACCTACTGGAACGATGCCCAGAAGATATGGGCCTAATCAATGAGACGGACACTGGCTGCATATCGGAGGACAACAATACAGAGGATGAGGAAGACGAGGAGGAGGACAAGCCAGAAGATAATTCCAAAAAGAAGCGAGGTGGCTCGTGTGCAAATTATCCATCAACATAATCCTTTTAGCTAATGTCAAGTGTTTTTTCAGCTGGCAAGCGATCGAAAGCCCAGGTCAGGACGAGCTGCATGTACTGTGGAAAGGCGTTCGGGCGGCGCCAATGGCTGGATGATCACGAGCGCACGCACACGGGCGAACGACCCTACAAGTGTGAGGAGTGCAATGCAACCTTTTCCCAGCGCGCCAACCTGCGCTCCCATCAGCTGGCCAAGCACCAGAACTTGGCGACTTTCAAGTGCAGGTACTGCGAGCGCAGCTTTAAGCGCAGGCGGCTGCTGAACGACCACATCAAGTCGAAGCACACTCAGCAGCGAGATCTGAAGTGCGAGTACTGCGATGCGACGTTCGCCTCTTCGGCGAATAAAATGAAGCATCTGCTCTGCCACACCGGCGAGAAGAACTACAACTGCCAGATCTGTGGCAAGGAGTTCAGCCGAGCCGAGAATCGCAACGTGCATCTCTTCGTGCACAGCATACGGAAGCCCTTTGCCTGTGCCGTCTGTGACGAGGGCTTCATGCGCAAGATACAGCTCCATCAGCACATTGCCGTGACAAAGCATCCAAATCCGAAGATTGTCCGGCGACCACCGCTGTTTAGTGCCGCCAACAGCGACAAGCTGCTCCAACGACCGCTCACTGAGGCTAACAAGTGAAAGTGATTCCCCGATTTCAAATTGGGGCAATTTAGCTAGCCTAAATATTTATACAAATATAATTAAATTATACCAGATGCAATGAAATATCCAATATTTCATTTAAAATAGACTCGAATATGTGCTGTCTCTTTTTAACTGATGCTTACCAACGTTCTCTGTCGCACAGAAGCATTCGGTTTTTGTTTGGTGTGTGACAAACAGTGCTGCCATATCGGCCTATTTAAGGCTAGATCTAGCTTGTTTGAAACGGAAATACTTAAAAAATTATAAAAGCGCTTATAGCCTGCAAGCATTTTTTAATATCACTTGTCTTATTTTTGCCTTTTTATATCCTACATATACTTTAAGGTATTTTTGAAGGCAAGTCGAATTTGTTTTGTAAATTTTTTATGGTTTTTGTATCAAATTTGAGTATCAGAATGTAAAATGACTGCATTATCTATGGAAATTATAGAATTAAATGAAATCGACAAAAAAAAGTACACAAATTTTAAAATCCCCATTCGGCTATTTTGCTTGCCTTTCCAGCTAGATCTAGCATTTTGTGCTCTCGAAAAAATTGCCGCACTGTCTGCCAAATGCTTGTTCCAGTAAAAAAAACAGTGCTGGACAACGCTGTATGGACAGCTGTTTCGAGCAGTTAGCGTGCCAAATTAAATTATGTGAATATATATTATAATATAATTCAATCAATAATTCTAGTTCATACTAAACATTTATGCAATGAAATACGTCCTATCTCCTTTTGACTGATGCTCACTACCACGCTCTCTTTCTTACACTGAAGTAAACATTTGTGTCGGCTTTTGCTGTCCCAATAAAAGTGCTGCATAATGCGGGTTGTTATTGGCGCCTTGCAGCCAAACAGCTGTTCGCCGTCTTAACAGCTGTTTAATGGTACAAACTAAAACGCGTGCAATTCTATGACAAAAATGGTGCACTTTTAACCATATGAATGCAAACTAATACCACTGCATTCAAGCTCTTGCAGACCAAAATTCTAAGCTTGGCTCTGCTTGAAAAATGCCGCCTTCTATTAAAGCCGCAGAACATAACATTCTCTTTTTTCATTCAATAAAAACATTTTAGCTGTTCCAAAGTTGGTCAGCTCAAATATATAGATAATTCTATTATCTGATCATTCCATTAAAGTCCCAAATTCCGGACAAGCGTTTGACGTTGCAGACAGAAAAAAGAAAATCCCATTGGATTCATCGAAGAATCATTTTTGTTTGTATTGGTGGTTCGTCAATAGTAACCTCAACTTTTCTCTCTTAAATATACGCACACAAACACTTTGCTACTGTAAATTAATGTTTGTATTGATGGAAAAAAAAATTACGGGTTTTGTTTTTTATGTTTTTAGTTGTTTAACACCGCCCGGTGTTAGCCTGGGCGACTGGCGGCAGGTGATGGGATGGCCACCGCTGCTGCCCCCGTTCCAGGACACACTTTATTCAGAACGCAACATCTTCTCCTTTTGACGCTGCAGCTTCTTCTTGGAGAGCTTCTTCTTGGCAGGCTCATCGTCGGCCGCCTTGGCGACGATCTCCTCCTTCTCGGAGAGGATGACCTCAACGTGGCACGGCGAGGACATGTAGGGATTGATGCGACCATGGGCACGGTACGTGCGACGACGCAGACACTGGGCGCGGTTCACCTGAATGTGATCGACAACCAGACGATCGGCATCGAGTCCCTTGTAGTCGGCGTTCGCCTCAGCATTGCGCAGCAGCTGCAACAGAAACTCGGCGGACTTCTTGGGCCAACGACCCTGTGTGGTCTTCCATTGCTTGGCCTGGGCGCATCGACCGACGCCGCCGTTGAATCGGCGGAAGGGCACGCATTCCTTCTGATCGATGACGGCCTTCAGGAAACGCTGGGCACGACGCAGTGGCATGCGTTTGATGGCTTGCGCGGTCTCGTGTGTGTTCTATGAAGAGGAAAATATTTAGATTCAGATTGAGATATATATATATATGTATAGAACGAGGGCAACGTGGGCGTGGCTTTGAGGTGCGTTATAGTCTGTTTTGTATCACGCTACAGGTAGAGACGAACGCATTGAGCGCTGCTCGCCGCTGTTTTAACATGACTGGGATTTACTTTGGACGCATTCGGGAATCAAATAATCGCCAGGATTAGAAGCAACCATTCTACATAAAGGAATGCGCCCTTAGTCTTTCAAATGAGGATTGGTTCATGAATCGCTGTATCACGCTACAGGTAGAGACGAACGCATCGAGCACAGATCGCCGCTGTTTTAACATGACTGGGATTTACTGTGGGGCACACGTGAGTTGAATGCATGCAAATGAGCTGCTTGCAAAGCTTATATTAAGTGCGCCCACAGTGGGTTATATACTGGGGCTGTAGACAAGGCTTTAGAAGAGCGCGATGTGGGTTTAGATGATCATCGCACTCAGCTGATAGCTTGTCCCTCTGGTACGATATTCTAGCAACAATGCAAAAGCGAAAACCTGCATTTCATTATGGCAGAAGAATCACTGATTTATGTTGCACACACACACACACACACACACTCACACATAACCACACTTTTGCCAACACTGTCAACAACAACAACAACTGTTTGGCGTCCGTCTGCATCTCGCCTTGCTTACCTTAAAGTGAACACGTAGATTGGGTCCGCGCGCCTTGCACGACTTGGTGGCGTTATCTGGCTCTCTGGAGTATCGGCCCATTATTTAATATCTACAAAATAGATAGTAAATGGCAATGTTTAAGTCACTTCCAAGTAACAAGAAAAAAAATATTGTATGTACACAGAAAAAAAAAACACTATTTTGGCAGTCAACTGTCAACAGTTTCTATTTATATTTGTATGGCAATTTCGTGCACAAGGCATTTAACACTTTATACACGTCAATATTTTACGCGTTCTATTGATATATACTTAAAGGGCTACTACGATGTTTAAAAATTTATTTGCGGCTTTGCAAACTCAGCGTACCTCCTTCGTCGTGTACGAAACCGGAAAAGAACCTTTGACAGCGAATTGGTGGCCATGCTTGATATGACAACAAATCGGTATCGAGAAGCACAACACAGTGTTGCACAGTGCGCGTATGTATGAGTGCGAGCTCAGCAGCTATCGTTAGCAGTTATCGTTAGCAGGGCTGCAATACATTCATATAGCAGCGAGCTTTGCGTCGTTTGCAATAATATTGAAAAATGCGCGCGCATTTTGTGTAAATTAATTGAAAATTCAAACAGCTCAATTGATGGCAATTCGTGCAGCAGTCGCAACATTTTTGTTATCATTTCCTTCCGCAGCGAGCACATTGTGCGCATATACAAAAACTTGCGCAAATTGCTTATGAGTGGTACTTGGCACAACCATAAAACGTTATTCATTTAAGCTACACTCGTTTAGTTAGTTGCTTCCCCACAATTTCTTTATTACAATTCTGCCATTTTCATACGTACTTACAATGCAAATTAATTGAATTAATTCAATTTGCTGCCGCAGCGTTTCGTTGATTTTACTTCTTTTCATGTATTCGCTATCATCCCCTCCCCTTTTACTAGGCGCTGCTGTTCGAATATAACAAATCAAATCATACTTATATATGTATATATATATATATATATATATATAGTTATATTGTATATATAGTTGTATCTATAAGTTTAGCATGTGCATTTCTTGTTGCTCATGTGTGCCTATGTTGAAATCCTAAATGCTACTTCATGTAGTCGTACTTAGTTAGTCAGTGCGCATACTTGATTTAATTTCGCTGCTTTGACTTTATTAAAATATCAAATAATTCGAGCAGCAGCAACAACAACAGCAGCACTTGAACAAAATAATGCAATAAATGTTGTGGCATATAACACAAAAATAAAGTATAACATTTGAGGCGTCTGTTCTTGTTGCTTGTTGCTTGTTGCTGTTGCTGTTGCTTTTGTTTTTGTTGCCAGCCTCTTGAGCTGGGGATCGGATCGACTCGGCTCTCAAAATATACGGGACGGGCTGGGCTGGGCCGACGACGACGACGACGATGACAACAACTGAGACAAATCTAATTTACATGATCGCTCGCATTATCGTCCATTGTATTATAATCATTTTAGCCAGCGACGGCGACGGCGACGGCGACTGCGATGCTAACGTCGACGAGCATCGACAGCGACGTCAGCGTCGACCTCCGTCTGTGCCTGCGCCTGCGCAGCTAACCCCGCCCTCATTGTTGCTATTGCTATTGCTATTGCTATTGTTGTTGTTGTTGTTGTTGTTGGGGCTGTGGCGAGTTCAGCGGTTGGCGCTTCCTAAGTGGATGACACTCAAGCTCATTGAGCGCTCCAATCTGGCGAATCGGCGGCAGATCGCAGGCAGACGGGGCAGCAGCAGCAGCAGCAGCAGCGCTGCTGCACCTAGCTATACAGTAACAGCAGCGGCAGCAGCAGCAACAGGCGTAGCAGCAACAAATTATAATACGAGTAAACATAATACAACAGCAGCAACAACAGCAACAAAAGGCATTCGCAGCGCACTAAACAATGCGAAATATCTGAATCTGAATATTTTTTTCGTTTTCAGTTTTAAAGTTCAAGCCGCGACATTAACACACGAAATCTGCGATTATCCGTGCAAATACACACATCGAATTGCCATAAATAAATACATACAAATATATACATACATATTTACATATATCTATATAGATATCTACAATAAATACAATCAGCTATCACGCGGCCTCAGTCCCCATCTCTCGCTCCCTCTCTCTCGCACACACATGTTGCCCTCTCTCTTTCGATTGCGGTGTTGTAATTGAAATTCGGTTGCTGTTTTTTTTTTTTTTGCTGTTTTTGTTTATCGGAACTGGCGAAGCGCGTTTTTAGAGCGTGAAAAACAGCGCGAAAGTAAAAAAAAAAAAACAAATTCAAATAAAAAATTTAAGAAAATAAAAAACAAGAAGAAATTTGCTTCAATAATCCCGAGCGCCTCGTAAAAATCCAACAGCAATGAAAATATTTGGCCAACCTGCAAGGCAAATAAAGGAAAATTTTCAGCAAGTAAACAAATAATCGAAATTCAAAAACAAATCAATCGAGAGCAAATTCAATTTATCGATAAACAAGTTCGCCTTAATTGAGCCGAGGAAACTTTTCAAGTTGTAAATCAAAGCAATGAAATAAATATTAATAAACAAAAGAAGTAAATCGAAAAATAAATAGTAAATAAAGCATATGAGATAAACGAATTTCGATGTGAGCAAATTATGAAAACGAAATAAACAAAAAACCAAACAACATTTTTAAGAAATTTATGAAATATTTGAATACAAGCAAAGCACAGCTAAAGCGCCAACATCAAATTATATTTATAAAGCAACAAATTATAAACAAACAAAGCAAGCAACTAAAGCGAACACAATTTTTATAGGTATTTTATATACACCTACATATTGTATATACATATACATATATATATTCATACATATATAATAGAAATATATCTAGACAGATGGTATTTAAGATAATAGCAAAAAACGATTCGTGAAAATTTCTTGACTAAATGCTTTTTATTCCTTGCACCCAATGAAAGTAGTGGAGCGAGTAGAGAGTTTTATGTTGGTAATAGATAACTAATAGATAAATAACATGTAGAAAAGTCGAGTTGGGATGTTCGACTAGCGGATCCCCTGAAACCTGTCCCATCTGCGTTTTTAAATATACTCTTTAGTATGATTTATGATCGACTCGGCTTGTCGTCAGGAATATACATATATATATATTTTATGGAGTCTGCCACGCCTCCTTCTGCCTGTTACATACATTTAACGAAAATATTATACCCTGATTTCCTATTTTCAATGGGTGCAGGGTTAAAAATAACGCATTGAAAATTTCCTTAAGAAAGTCCAACTGGATCAAAAGTTGTTCAACAATTAAATTACTATAGCAAATGGAGCTAAAAATGTCTGCTTAGGTGTGCGTGTGTGTATGCATGTATGTGTGTACACTTGTGTGTGTTATTTGCTAGCTATGTATATTATAATTTATGTATGTATAATATGATAGAAATATAATTGGCATAGCAACGCCTCGCTGGGCTCAGGCTATATCCTAGTCAGGCACTCCCGAGCTTTCTTCGCTGACTCACCTACTCATAGCTTTGTTCAAAATGCAAATAGAAGAGATCTATAAAATAATACTCAAATTTCCTAATTTGCCACAAATGCATTCTTGAACTTGAGTTGCTTAGAAACACTTAGAACTATCTTGGTAAAAATTCAGTTCCTTTCCCAAAAGAAAAAAAAATAAAGTTATCTTGTTTCCTCCACAACTGTATGTTATAGTTATACGATCTAGTTCATTTCGACTTATCCCGGTGTTAGCAGCTAAATAAGTGCATATAGAGAATTTCATCTCTTAAACTTGAACCAAAGTCAAGTTCATATAGTCTATTTAGATAGACCTCACTTTATTATTGACTGTACAAGCAGGACATACAATTGCCAATAGCTATTAAAAGAAACTCTAAATGAGTTTATTTATGCATTTAGAGTTGAGTCAGTGTAATGTCATTGTTGATAGTAGGCAGATGGAGGCGTGGTCTCGTAAAGTATATATATTCTTAATGAAAACCATCTACATATGTATAGCCCATGTTCGTCTGTCTGTTTGTCCGTATGAATGAAATGACCTCTTAAGCTATAAAAATTGAAATTAATATTAAATTAAAATCTCATATAGTGAAGTGGCCTCGATTCAGGGCTAACAACTAGAGAGAACACGTCTATTAGAATACGATTACATGAATGTGTACTACATAGACCATATATCTAGTTGAGTTATCTGATAGATCTGCTCGAATCTGGTCTGATGTATTCTATATTCAAATTGAATGGTTTATTTTGCAATTTGCATTCAAATGTTGGGAAACTTTCATTCAATTGTTGTAGATTTAAATTGTAACGAGCTATATGTGCTATGGGAAGACTCGTGGCATATAATAAATATATATATATATATATATACATATATAAATAATAATAATGAGGTCCGATTCCAGGTACTGCCAGGGCGACAACAACTGGTAAACAACAACAACGTGACGCATCTTGTTGTTGCTTCTCTATAGATATCATCCCAATGCTCAGTTGCCTCGTTGTTAGACGTCAGATACCTAGGTGCATTATACGATTTGATTAGTCATGTCTGAGCACCATGATCATGACGAGAAGACGGCGTCATCAATGTCAACATTGAAAGATCCAAAAATAATGACAGAGCCTTGCCAGATTCTGGTCCATTCCGCCCATTTCCAGCTCTCAACATCTGCATGAGCCCAACAAGTGCAGACATTACGTACATGCGTAAACATATGTAGTCTCTCTGGCTACACACTCATATTATTCACTCTCTCTCTCTCTGTCTTTCTCTCTCCCTCTCTCTATCTGTCGTAGTGTTCAATTGGCAATGGGCTTACGCAGCGACCCTCAGCCATAGACAGCATCGGCTGACCTCCACCTGAGGCATAAATCTCTCTCTTTGCAGACAGACACTCAGGCATTCTGTGTGTGGAATAGAGGGAGAAATACACACAGACAGAGAGAGAGAGAGAGAGAGAGAGAGAGAGATAGAGAGCGAGAGAGGGAGACACACACAAATACTTGATAATCAGGCGTCGATTTCCGCGAAACATGAAAACGTGAAAGTCAAAAACAAAAAAAATAATGTAATGAAAAAAAAAAACTCACATCACGTCACATTTTCGCACAATTTTCATCAGTCTGTGAAATGCGAACAAATTTTGTATATATTCATTTATTTCAAAAGAAGACGCACGAGCACACAACAAATTTGAAGACAATACGAATTAAGGATACCCTGTAATTACATACATATATAGAAAGTTGATATGATGTATCTGAAGATAGTCTACCAATCAAAACTAGCATAGTATCTGACTCTGCCTTAAATGTTTTTGTTTCAATTCCACTGTTTCGGCAGTATACATATTTTCAGTAGTATTGCTTTTCTAAATTGTTCTACATTGTATTCTTTTTCTACGTTTTATGGAACTACAAATTTACTAGAGCAGAAGACAAACAGTTTAATTAAAAATAGTAAAACTAATTGAAAGATTTATGGGGTATCAAAAGAGAAAAGTGCTGCCACCTAGTTAAAAATACTGATCACAAATATATATAATATAAATTTATAAAGCTTTGATATTCATGATTTAATTATGCCTGGCATAAGCTGTCATTTATAAATTGTAAAAGCTGCATTTAGAATATGACCTCAGTTTTGTTGTATGGTGTTTCAACTCCAACATTCCCTTTGCAAACTTAGCTCATTTAAATTATATTGTGTGTTCTGTTAAATTTCAGCTGTTTTTCTGTTTGTTTCAGCTGCAATGTAAAAGTTGGGGTCAATTGAATTATATCAATTTCATCGTTCCCTTTCAAAGCCGAATTCATTAATATTGTATTGTATTTCAATTCCATCAATTCCTTTACAGGCTGAATTCTGTTAAGCTATATAATTCAATTCCATTGTTCTCATTTGAAAGCTGAGCTGTGTTAAATTATATTGTGTTTCATTTGTATAGTTTCCATTGAAAGCCAAACAGAGCTGCATTATACTGTGTTTCAGTTCCATTGTTCCCTTTTGGATTTCAACTCCAACGTTCCATTTTTAAGCTGAGCTTTGTTTAATTATATTTTGTTTCCATTCCATTCAGTTTCATTGTATTGTGTTTCACTTCCATCATTCCCAGTAAGTTTATGCTTCAGATATGCCCTAAATCATATACTTCTTTATAATCTATCTTTTATGTCAATTAAAGTGATCTATCCCAGCGAACACACTTACAAATTCAACATACCCCTTCTTTTTTTTTAATGTAGGGTATCGCGAGCATATGTTAAAGGTTGACACTGCGACTGGGGACTGGGCCATTCGGCGTCTTCGTCGATTGTCCGTTGTCCAATGTCTGAAATGTCGTCTCTGGACAACCTTTGGGTATATTTATAAATACATATACACACAGACAAACATACACCCACATACACATGATATGTATGAAGAATGCCTTGGTTGTTGTTGTTGTTTGTTTCGTTTTTAATAGAATTAATGGTTCGATATGTGATCTATTTTTGGATGACACCACGGTTGCCGCTCTCTGACGCAGTTAGACGGACTCACACTCAGACTGTGCCTCATCCTGCGTAAAGCGGGCTAAACTGACTCAAACTGGATACGTCTCTAGACAAATAGATAGATATGAGTGTGTAGTATATACTACATATTGGCAATGCGATCGATTTGCGGCCTAGAAACCCGCACCTGAGATAAGCTTGAATTAAATATAGATTAGTAAACAACAGATTGCAACAAAATCGCAATAGTTGTAATGCACTTTATATGTGTGTGAAGAGAAAGAGAGAGAGTGAGAGAGAGAGAGAGAGAGCATGTGCGCTGATAGATTGAAAGGCATCAAAGCATCATTTTCGTGTAGGTCATGCAAAAATATTCTAAGCTAAGAGCCCAATAAAAATCAACAACAAATTTCTCGCAACGCCAACATATATGTATATATAGGAAAATAAATAAAAATTGAGATACAATCACACTATGCTGTAGTATATACATATATGATATATGTATATATTTATATGTATATGTATGTGTATAAAAATCAACAAATTCGTTTAAATTGAAAGAATTTTAACAAAAGTCTTTGCCACTCACACACCCTCGTTCTCTCTCTATCTCTCTCCCAGTCACGCTCTCTCTCGCTCTCTCTCTCTCTCTCTCTCTCTCTCTCTCTCTTTAACATTTTTATTTTGTTGTATTTCGAATGGAAAAATCCTAAATGCCAACACACTCTCAGCCTCTCATTTTGCTCTTCACATTCGATAAGGAAATTTGGCATATGTTTCATTCCAAGCTCTCGTGCTTCTGCTCGTGCTCATAGCTCGCTCGTTCTTGTTTCCATTTGTTCCCATTGGCCAACGATCACTCAAAGTGCAAGTTTCGTACCCAAAAACAAAATATCCTCACGTGCTGCCGAATTGTTTATATTGGGTCTATGCTATATAAGAACTGTATGATTACTTTTCGCCATGTCGAGTATATACACTAGACATATCGATCTGTATATATATATACAAACATATATACTCATTCACATATACAGACTACATATTCTCTTTCTCATTCTCATTCTGGGCAAATAGAGCGTAAATCACAAACGTCTAAAGTGCGTGAAACACGTGCGAAATAATGTTTTGCTTGGTTTTTCATAAATTTTTACGTTTATTCTTCTTATATATTTTTTATGTCTATTTACGCACAATTTGTGGAATTGTGTTTATAAATCATTTGCCAAGCATTTAGTAGCAATCATGTAAGTAGGCGCCGTCTCTGACGCCAACTGTTTATTAAGATGGCTCGCTAAATGCTATTGCCAAATTCAATTGCAACAAGTAAGAATGTTGCAGTCGGGCGTTACTGACTCCTGAATACTCCTTCATGATCCAAACGCTGCCAGATCCATTTTCCCATTTACCACGCCCCTAATTAATATATATATATATATATATATATATATATATATATATATATATATGTGTTATTTTTATGCAAATCAATAAAGGGTGTCATTGATAGAGGAACAGTAATTTAGTCGTATAATTTGTAGTTTCTAGCTCTAAATCTATAGAATATACTGTTTTTGCCGGTTTCCCACGCCCCCAATGGGCGTAGATATATCCGCCACATCTGTTTAATTTTGTGTTGTCAATGTGACTATACATTCCAAATTTTAACGGTGTAGCACTTTAACAACTTTTGTTTCTAAGATACTGAAAGCTGGAAAATTGATTTTCCGCCCGTAGTGGGTGGATCGAGAAAATCTTGATATTTTATAATTCGGCGAAAATTTTATAGCGGCGAAATGATCGACAGCAAGACGGACATTGCACAAAACCAATACACTCACTTCACTTTCGTAAATGAGTATAACAATTAGTCGAACAGTTTGCTTCCTTAGTTTGTTTATGCTGTTTGGCTGCCTCAATTATTAATGCAACCAGTTACCGTCTCTAATGCATCATGTCCTGCATCTTTGATAGTTCCCATTGAAATTTAGTCATCTTTGATTCCAATTGGACCTATTGCAGCTATGTGAAAAGTTAGATGCAAGTACTAAGAAGCAGAGATAGATAATTATACTGTTTAATGGAAACTTTTCTTAATCTAATAAATATTTATTAATTGATTTATTTATATGCAAATAGATAAATACAGTGGAATCCCCTAGAAAAATACATTGATTCGCAAAAATTCCACTAATTAAAAGAATATTTTATTACTTTAATTATAAGTCTCCACAAAGTGGAGCGAGCTTTAGCTCGCTGATCGATAAGGTGCTCCAGGAAGCAATTATAATTTTATAATGCGTAAATTCAATTAACTTTAATCAAAACAAAACTAAAAACCTGTTACAAAATAAATGTGAACTTCAATTTAAAGCACTTTAATTATTAAACTTTTAATGCATTGAAAATGGAAGTTTAGGGTATAATGCTGTTATTTAAATGTATGTAACAGGCAGAAGGAGGCGTGGCAGATGCCATAAAGTATATATATTCTTGATCAGGCCAACGAACTGATCTATCCATGTCAGGTCAACCTTCTGTCTGTTATTCAAGGTGCACCTTGAATACCTTGCATAGAGCTAAGGATTATCTTCTTGTATGGGTATCTTCTTGTCGAGTAGTCTCGATTAACTGCTCTGGAAATCTAAATTATATGTAGTGGCTTAGATCCTTTTTATCTATGAGCTCAAGTTTTATTAGCGTTCTTTTTTGTATTATTAATTTCTCTTGGGTGTTATACTTGAGCTTCTGCTCTTTCTATGTTCTTTTCTACAATCTCAAGTTTTCTTAGCTCACTTTTTTACTTGCCATTAGTTATACTAATATTAACAACTAGCAATATTAACTAAAAATAACTTCACTTAGTAATTAGCTTCTCAATTTGCTAGGAGTACCTGCCGATCAGAGCGGAACTGAGGACGCCCCAAGTCAAGCGATTTAGCAAGGACTTCATCGCATAACCAAAAACTTTGCACAACATTTGAATGGAAGCAACATTGAGGCACAATTACAACAGCAACAGAGCAGAGCAACAGGAAGGCTGCCATAGAAACAATACGAACAATAACAAAGATCGAAAGCAACAAACGCGACATTGGCCGTGCCAAAATAAATTCTGCAGGTGAGTCTGGCTGGAATCGTATATTTATATATATTTATTATATATATTTAATTTGTTATATTTTAAAAAGTTTCTAATCAAAGGCAATTTATCTAACGACGCCAATCGATTGATCTGATATTATTATAATCATTTCCGCAAATAACGTAATTTAGTCTACTTAAAGTACTTTTTTTGTTGTTGTATAAATTGAGTGTTTCCCAAGATTCTAGAAATATGACACGTGTCTTGAGCAGGGTTATTCCCTGCCCTTATTATTGGGGTTATTAAGTACAATTTATACATACTGTCAGTTTTTAGTGAATACCCTGTAAATGTTGCAAAGGGTATCTGAGTGCTGAGGCTACAGTTTTAAATAATGAACTATGGAAGTGGGAATAAATTAGAGGTATGTATGAGAGAGAGAGAGCTATATCATATGGGCATAAGAAATAATTCAATAATTCGAGGATGCCTCGAGAACTCTGCGAAAGCAACTTTGGTATGTGGTCTCCACTAATTGGCAATTCCAATTAAAGGATGTATATAAAAATGTAATTAATACTCATACATAAGAAATATAAGTAGAGTCTGTGCTGAACCGCTCTCTCCTTCTCTGAGTATCTTACCACTGGTGGGGGACACTCAGAGCGGTTCGAAGGATTCGATGAACTAGGTACAGCTATGCTGAGCTCCGATGTGTGAGCTACAGCGTTTTCTGCTGAACTGATTGACGCTCTGAAAAGCAACGCCTTTTATTTAAAGTTCTTATCTTCTTATGGGAGTATTCTTACCAGTAAATATTTCTTTACTTACAAATAACTTATCTCTATTGTCATGGTCTGCCAGGGCGTGAAATTTGAGCAAAGATGATAGCAAGATCAAAGCTCTCTACTCAATTACTTTGACATTGGAGATGTTGAGTAAATTCCATATTTATGCTTAATAGTATAAATAGAATATTTGACTTTCAGAGTTTTTTATAATATAATATAATCATATAAGTATATGATTATTACTTTCAAAGTAACATTTTTGTTGAGTTTAAATGCCTACTACGAATTACAGCAAATTGAAAAATATGAATCTTATATGGGTATTAAACCCAGAACCCATTGAAAGTGGAAAATCAGACTATAACATTTTTATGCACACTTACATTATCCATGTTTACATGCGGAATTTCAACATTGAACCTGGCTACAATGAAGGACCAGATATCGTGATCGACTTAAGGTCCACGCTAATTGACCCAACCCATAAAAAGGGCTAAGAAGACGAAACGTCAATTTGCCAGCCGTCTCATCTACTAAATAAACATTAGCTTTCTGCATACACGCGATTTTATTAGTAGCTAATCTAAGCCTAGCGATTCTTAAAAGACAAAAGGTTGATAATGGAGCAAAAATAAGCTTTCAGTGTTTCCTAACAAAAAACAAAACCAATATACTAATTAACTTTCGTGAATGAGTATAAAAATAACCATAGTATAATATAATTATGTTCAGGGATAATGTAGGATTAGAAATGTAGGATTCGAAATGTAAAATAATATTTAAAATCTATCCAATAGATTTTGAGACTATTAAGTACAAGCAAACAATCAAATTCCTTCTCGGCCCAGTTGCTTTGAAACCTATTCAATAAAATCCAACAATCAAATATTTCTCTTTACTTGATATTATAGAACACAATATAATATTTGATATCAGACCAAACGAAAGTAGTATCCATATTCCCTCATATATATCTATATCTATATGCTCCATCAACTTCGCCCGTACAGGGTATCTTCCAGTCGCGTTGCTGACTCTTCAATCGGATGAGGCATCGCATCGAATAATATGCGAAGTAATTTGAGCATGCGCTAATCGCGAGCTTGAGCGAGTTGTTTTACATAAAAATGCATAAAAAATAACGCCACAGCCACAGCCACGCCCCTCGGCCCCCTGGCCACGCCCCGCCACGCATGCAATTAAATCGGTTTAGTGCGCATTTGAAAACGATAAATTAATTGTTCTATAAATTCACTTATTTCGTTTCAAAATATTTGCTTACACCGGGCGTGGGAGCGGGACGCTGAAATGGCGGGAGGGGCGGTGGAGCGCAGGGCGTGGCAATTGCATTTGATGGAAAGCAACATTCAGAGAAATCGTGCAATTGAAATGTCCTCCACATGACAGCGGCAACGGTATTTGTTTTTCCCCCACTTTTTGTTGATTTTGTTCATTTCGAATTTCTCAAAATGCGAAACTTTTGTGAAAATTCCGCTTGCTCGAATTCTGTCAAGTTCAATGCTGTTTGTCACTTTCCTTATTTATTTATGCTTTTCGCTTGGCCAAACGATTCGCCCAATATGAAATGTGGGCGCAGCCAGCACCAAGCCCCCGTCCCACTCTCTTTCTCTCACTCTCACTCTCTCTCCCTCTCTCTTTCTCTCTTTCACTCTTTCTGTTGGCCATCTCTGCCAGCAAGCACCCTGTTGCGTTTATTGGCAACACGTATACGCACCGTTGTCGTCATACTTATTTTATATTCACTCATTCCATTGCGCTGCGAACCGCTTCGCATTGGTTCAGTCATACGGAACCAAAAGCAAAATATCGTTCATCTGACTAGGAGATACCCCCTAGGCAAATGCAAGTTGAGCGAGAGAGGACTTTGAATAGGTATTTGAGGGTAACTGAAGCAGCAAACTAAACTTTGCCATATATCGATTGTTATCGATTCGATGGAAGCTCATATTTTTTATCGATGTTAAGCATCTTAATACCTTGCATAAGTATGTGAGGGTAATTGAAGTAGCAAACTAAACTTTGCCATATATCGATTGTTATCGATTCGATGGAAGCTTATATTTTTTATCGATGTTAAGCATCTTGATCGATAAACAAACTTGTTCTGCATATGTACGATTTAAGAGTTCAGTCTCTAGGTAGACTTGTAGCTTTTGAACGCATAGATGGCAGAATGGGTATACGGACGTACAAACGGATGAACGGACGGGCGGACGGACGGACAAACGAACGCAGCGCTAGATCGACTTGTCTGCTGCAGACAGGGCTAGATCGAATCGTTTGCTATAGCATATGAATAGATAAACAGTCAGAATGACAGGGCTAGAACGAATGGGCTTCTAGGACGGATGTGCGAGTTGTGTTTGACAATAGATGCTGAGCTGAAATATAACTAAGAAAATATATAAATCATAATTTGAATTCTGCACTTATTCCATTACTTACATAAATAATCATCAGAGCAGAGCATTATACCCGCTTCACCCGTCGTCTAATGGGTACAATTGCCTCTCAATGTATGCGCTATGTAACATGGACCCTGGAACGCCCTACGGCCATGGCATTGTCCACATTTGGTGCCCCGCCCCGCATCTGCCACGCTGTGTTAATTGTGCAATTAACTGCATAATTACAGAGACCAGAGATCCAGCGCGATTCGAATCGACTCTGATTCAGCCCTCCATGTTATGTTATTATTCTCTTGGCACATCATCAAAATGCGCCGTGGCCCAACAGCGAATTTGTTTATTTGTTTACGCCGCATTCAAAATGAATTTGGCCAGCAGCTAAACCGACGGCTTGATGAGCACTAAATGCCGCATTGATGAAGTATATACACAAATATGTATATTCGTCGGTCACCTTTGAACTGCGCTGATTCATTTGTTTTGATATATGAACATTGGACCTGATGTCAGCAGCTTCAGCTAAATGATAATTTGAATCCTGAAATTGTTTTTGAAACCAGTTCCATATAGTTAAAATACGGCAAAAGGCACTCAATGATCGAGATAATAATATATGTTATATATAGTATATATATATTATTATCTCGATCATTGAGTACATTATGTTAATGTTAATACACTGTTAAGACAGCAATAATACCCACATGCAGAACAAAGAGCAATTCGGCGATGCACAAACAAACAAATCAAATAAAGCTATTAATAGACCTCATTGCACATAGGCTCAGTTTGCGATATTTACTTAATATTTCACTGCACGAAATACCAAGCAAATAAACTCGCAGAAGCAGCAGACATTACGTTGCGTCTGCTTTACGGTTAACAAAAATGTAACCCTGAACTGTTAGGCTTAACACAAAATTCATGTTAGGATATTGAGTAACACAGGCAAAAGCTCAGCTTTTTGAACTGCTTGAAATTGACTGTAATAACATAAAGCTGTTAAGTCTTAATAGAATTCTCTTTCATTTGTAAGTAAGAACATTCAAATCGAATAATTTTCTGCTTTAATTTGGAATTTGTGGAAGAAATTGCATTAACTTTGAAATTTACTGTAATCTCCAGTTGTTGATGCATTCCAGATGCAAGCAACTATCTATACGTTTTGTCACGCTCATCATTTGAATGAAAAACATAATATCGCTAAGGCTGCATAGAAAAATGTAATTCGAGGTGCAGTTTCTATAACTGTTTGTAATTGCTTGCAATTGGTATAGATACGTGATGTTTCCTGAATTGTTTGCCCATGCAATCAAATGAATAGGTTTTATATAAGGCTTCTTTTGTTTTTTAGTAACTATAAGATGTAAATGTAAAGTTTCCGCACATCAGTGCGAACGATTAATATAAAGTAGTGCGAATCTAATTCAGCTTGAGTCCTGTGAACTCTTTGCTTCAACTATATTACAAAGAATTCAGTTACTTCCTATTGCATTTAATTGTAATTCCTAATATTTAAAGAGCAAGTTTAATTCAATTAAATCCTTCATTGCTTGATTTAAATCCACTGCTGTATGAACATTTTATTGCATGCACTGCTTTTGCAGTTGCCATAGAAAGGCTAATATACTAGCACTGCTTGCAATTCAATTTGAATTGGTATCCTGAACTGCTGTTTTCTAAACTGCTTGCCACGGCAGCCAATTGCAGAGAAAGCTTGTGCTGCCTTAAGGCTATGCAGCTCCTACCCGCACTGCTTGCCTGAATATCCAATTGGAATTAGCGTCATTTCGCTGTTAAATTGAGCTGTGAACGAATCCTGGTCCAATTAGCAGTTGTGTCGTGCACTTTTTATCCATTTGCAACTTTGCAATGCAACGGTTTACTCGAGCAGAGTAAACGTAGTAAAAAAAAGAAAAAACAAAAACAAAACAGAAAAATAAAATAAATAAATAATAGCAGCACACGCGTATTACACTTGCAATTACATTTACAATCTCTCGTCTGCACACTTGTCAAGTGCAGCGGCGACGTTCAAGGTTCGCTTTATCGCAGGCACTGTAATATTTTTAGTATGGATCTTTATGGGCCCTGCAGCGTAGTATGTCGACAGACTCGTGTCTGTTTAACCAGTAGCCGACTCTATTGTGCTTACACAGTCAACTGCGTGCGAGCTGCACAATTTGTATCAGATGAAAGATATAGATACCGAATTTAGATACGGAAAATAGTTGAGCCCTCCAGATAAACAAAACGAGCCGTAAACATTTTAAATCAAATCTCTAAGCTCAACTGGCGCACAATGCACGAATGCGGGAGCAACAAAAAAATAATACTAATAATAATAAATATGCTAAGTCTTATTTGCATAATGCGAAAACAAAGCAAAATACTCACATATATATACATATATAAATAAATAAATATATATATATATACATATATATGTGTGTATGTATGTATGTATATGTATATACAGATATAGACAGACAAACAAACTTATACAAAAAATGAGGAAAAAACAAGCTCCAGCGCATGTGACAATTGTGATTATTTTATTGTTGTTGCTGTTGGCATTTGTTTATAGTCGAGTTATACTGCGGCATACAATTTGATTTGGAGTATATTGAACGTGAACTGGTTCCAAATGAACATTCATGTCTGTCAGCAATCATTGCCAAAAGGAAACTAACTGATTCCCTTTCTTAATTCTTAACTCAATCTTAATTGATTATAGTTCATATTTTAAAATGTTCTTTCAAACTTATATTTTAAAGTAGTTACACTGGATATTCCAATAAGAAGATTTAATTTAACTATTTTTTTTTTTACATAAATTATCTGTTGGTTAGTTCTTAAACCATTTCACTACCAATATAGCCGATATAGCGATAATCATATATTTATTTAATATTTTTAAAAGTTTTTAAAAAATTTAAAAACGCCAACAGCCCATTAAAAAGAATCTGAAATATATTATATATGAATTTCACTAGAAGTAAATTTAAGACAACGAGCAAACACATTACAGAACACATGTTCTAAAAAGTTTAAGAGAAATATTTGGGAAATTTGTCTAAAGAGCAAATATAATATATCAGAAATATGTGAGGATATTTAATGGAAGCCCAATTTTAGTTATTTACGAACTGACCAACAATTCATTTTTGGAAAAAACTAGTTTAATGAAAGTTATACTTGCCAGCGATCGTTATCACAACAAACTCTTGATGTTATTCTAGATATTATTTAATTCATGTCGTTCAGAGTTCATGAAGTTCAGAGACTCTGTTGACTCAGTTGAAAGAAAACTGAATTTCTACCTAGCTTGAATCGATTATAAATTTGTTTAGGTCAAAAAGGGTATCAGTTAATCTTTGAGTGAGGGTTGAGATCCTCTGTGGAGTTTCTTTGCTATTCTTGTTTACTGTTGAAAGATCAATATTTTATCCTTCAATTATCTATAATAATAGTTAATTTCATATATATCATGTGATTCGATTATTTTAAGTTTTTTTTATTTAACCAAGTAAAGATTTTCTCAACAAACAAAAGAAGAAATAGTCATACATACATATAGATTATTTTTGTATTATACTATATTACATATAGAATCCATAATTCCGATGGAATTCCACATATATATATTATAATAATATATTATAATAATATAATAATATAATATAAAGTATTAATATATGATCTTATATCTAAAGTTTTATAAGATAGCCAAAAGTAAAATTTTTTGGATGCCTGCATAGAATTAGTATAAAGAAAAATACTTTTAAAATTTACACAAATGCCATCAAAATTAGTTTACAAAAACCCCATTGCTCATACTTAATAATTATAATAATCTATTATACATATGCTGCTCCATAATAATGCTGTTCATATCTTACTAATGTAACAACAATCTTAAGTCGTTTCTGCATAGAATTCAAGTTCAACTTTCTTGAATTTAGCATGCATACAAACCCATCATATTTGGACTTTTATTGAACAATGGGTATCTATTAGACGCATATAGTTATGTTGATCATATTTTGCGTTGCGATGCGTTGCGTCTGTCCGTCTCTCGGGCGCTTCAAACCTGTTACACACTTGATTTGAGTTTATCAACATTCCCAGTCTCAGTCTCAGTCCCAGTTCCATTCCCGTTCCCAGTCCCATTCACAGTTCCAGTCCCTCTTACGGTCAGTTAATTTGATATATATATATATATATATATATATATATATATATATATATATATATCATATACATATATATACCCATAGGCCCTATGCGACAATTGATGCATAACAATGCTTTCAACGTTCCAGCTGACGGGGCTGTCGAAGGGTTCGTGGTTTGATTGACATCAGTTTCAACCAGTTGGCGCCGCATTTTGCAGCATGTGGAAATCTCTTCTGGCTGGCAACGACGCTCTCCACCGTAGGCTCCACTGATGCCACTGGGAATTGATTTCTGCTTAAGCCCAACTGAATTAGTCATCGCGCCCGAAAACGAATAACAATAACAGAATTGAGTCACAAATTGGCTGGCACGTTCGCTGCATTGGCCAGTCTCCACATACGCTCATACATGTATTCCAGATACATTCACACATCTTTGCAGAGACATTCACGCTGGCATTCGTGAACGTATTCATCTACATTCGCCTTGTCTTTAATTGATATTGAGCATGCACGATTAATAGCGCAGTCTCAGTTTGATTGAGTTCACTTAAGAGCAGCTTCAGTTCCCAGTTGCCGGTTCCCATTTGTCGGTTCCAGTTCCAGTTTGCTATTTCCCCATTTCTTTCCTATGACTTTGCCTTGCCTTAATTTGTTATTGCGAGTGCAAAGCGCACTCAAACTTGATGAATTCCCAATGAGTAATTGCAAAAGTTTACAGTTCAAGTTCCAGCTAGAGTTCCGATTCCATTTCTAGTTCACTTTGTCATTCCAACATGTTGAAGTTTAATGTAGCAAATTTCAATTCATATCAATATTTATCTTAATTTGACAAAATGTGCTACTTTAGTTTACTATTTTTGCCAACAGAACTGATTCTTTTGACACATGTTGGAATTAGTTCAATTTGATACAATAAACCCATAACAATCAAATCAATATTATATCAAATTAAATCAATATTTTATCTAATTCTGATTTGTTCCTCAGCACCAGTTTAGCATTCTTGTCCAAAGAACTAGTTCATTTGATATATGTCTACACTAATATGTACATTTTATCACAGTCTAGCCCCAATTATCCACCAAATATTCCTCGTATCAACATTTTCAAAATCCCAATTCAATTGAAAACGCTTATCAAGTACTTGGATCGGATTAGTTCCAAGTTCCAACTCAAGTTTACTCTTTACCAATGCCAAACATGACAACGCATTTTGATACGCGTGACGCTTGTGCGTCAATGTGCACCCAAATAAGAATAATAATACCTTGCTTTATAAGCAGATTTGGGTGTTTTTATCACCTTGTGAACATTAAATGACAGATCATAAAATATCATATAGACTGTTCATCTTACTTCTTCATCTCCAGCCCGTTTCTAGTTTGGGCCATGATGTGCACAAACAACATCAATAAAGAGCTTGAGTGCTGTAAATTCCCCTAGCTGGGGGAATCCAAAGCATTAATATGTTCAAGATCAGTTGTCGATCAATTATTAGCGATCAGCTGACCTGATCGATCCATCGAACAATTGTGGGCTCAAGGTATCGCTGCCTACTTTTCAGCTGACTGCGCAGGTAGTTAGCCAAGGGCTGGCTGCACGTGGCTTGCCGAACTCGCAGTTTAATGCGTATCCGTGAAAAAGATTTGCTTTTATTTTTCTGCCAGGCAGCCATCGTCTCGACCATAACTCATCAGTGGCACAAGCCACAAAACAACATCAACAAAATATAAGCCGCAGCGTCATAAAACATATACGATCACAATTGTGTATATTGGACTGACGTCAGCCCTCAAGCTGGGGCCCCCATATAAAGTATACTACCCAGTATGTACAAGAATCTCGCAATATCTTGATCTATGCAAATATTGTACGACTTGTTAAGATCCAAAAAGCCGGAGATACCTCTAAAGTAATTCGGAAAATTTTGGTTGTTTCTGCTGTTGCTGTTGCTGCTGCTGTCGCTGTTGCTGCTCCGAGTCTGTTGTTTATTCAAGGTCAGGCGGCAGCGGGAGCGGGAGTGGGTGCTGGTGGGGTGTAATGGGTGTCAGTCAAAGGACACACCAGCTACGGATACACTACATACAATGCCCCGGTCACGAGGGTTGAGGGTTGACAGCCACTGTCAGCTGCTCGACATTACCGGGAAATGTTTGCCCTGGCGTTGACAGCTGACAGTGGATAAACATAAACAGCTCTCGGCTATTCCGAATCTTTCTCCTGCTGCTGCTCGCCCCCACTTCTCCCCCCTTGTCATTATTTATTGCACTGAACTTGGGCAAAATTCGTACACATTGCTTTTGTTTTCGGCTGGGCAGGGCAGCTGCTGTGAATGCAGCGGCAATAAATGGGCTCGAATAAGTTATGAACTTACGAAATTGCGTATGAACTGATCTGTTGTGGGCATATAAATATGTTAGCTATGATTTATTCGGAGTTGTTGTACTACTGTGAAATTTATTTGATGATTGCAAAGACAATATAAAACTACTCTGTAATGCCCTGCGACCAAGTAACCAATAAGTTGTGGATTTCCGAAATCACGTCATAGCTTATTCGGAATGTAAATCTTATGCTTTATTTTTGGAAATTGTTGTTAATTTATTTTTAAATATTTTCAAATTGGATGCTAATCTTCATCTGCATAATAAGATTGTTAGTACTATGTAACACTATATCTTACTAGATTCGGACTACTTCGAAACGAATAAATTGTGCAATTCCGAATTATGCGAATTATGCATACATATTCGAAATATAAATCTTATGCTTCATTAGGAACTACTGTTTTTTATTAATACTACCAACTACAAAATGGATACTAATCTGCACTTAAAACTACTCTGAAAATCCTTTTAAGATTGTTAATCAAACACTAAATCTTACTACATTTGGACTGCTTCGAAATGCCCTGAGACGTAATAACGAGTAATTTGTGTAATCCCGAAATTACTCCGTAGCTAATCTCATATGGAGATACACATTAGAAATATAAAACGTATGCTTTATTAGGAAATGTTATTATTTCCAGAACTGCCAACTACGATATGAAAGCTAATCTACACTGTAGGACTATAGCAAGCTCATCACATTTAAATTTCTTTTGAGATTGTACAAAATTGTTCTACTAAATCTTACTAGATTTTGACTACTCCGAAATGCGCTACGATCGAATAATTAGCGTATAGACGAGAGTCTGTTGAAAGTTTACAGAGGAATTCTTCAAGTCTTTCATATATTAACAAAAATTCTTTTATTTGGATATAATTAGATAGAAATAAATATGGACTAAAACTAAGTAAACTTATTCAAAATTTATCAAGAATTAATTTAGATTTGTATTCCGAAAAAACTGTCTCGCTTAATAGAGCTCTCAGACATATGTCTCACTAGCCGAGCTCAAATTCTAATTACAATTTACCAATAAAATTCTATTCTTAACTATTTTGAATGTAAATTTGTTTTCATATCGATTCAATTTGGAAGCATTTCATATATTTATTTATTTAGAGTTAGTTATGTGAGACACTTTGTTGTCGCCAAAATAAAAAACATGCTGAGCACTCATATTCATATCCACAGCATACTATTGAACTTGGAATGCTCAATTCCAATTCAATTTTAAGAAAACACACACACACACATATATATATATATTCTCAAATTTATGGAAACTTTTGGAATGAACAGCAAAAAAAAAAAAAAAAAAAAAAAAGAGGAAAATTTATGAAACAAGACAATTACGCAGATCTTTGCCGCCATAGGCCGTTTGACTTGGTCATGAACAGCGATCAGCACGCAAATATCGTCCGATGCAGAAGCGCAAAAACAAAAAAAATAAAGCGCACACACGGACACACTAGAGCTACAGCTGATGTATGCCGTGGAATAGGAATATATATATATATATACATATATATTTATTTATATTCGTATATTTATATATGCCCACAATCACACTTTGATATATTATATACGCGACTATATCACCCGGCTTTACGCGTCCAAATGAATTGTTTGCATTTTGGAAGATCCCATTTGATTTTAAGTCCAACAACAACAAATCAAACTTTACTTTACTTTACTTTAGTTTGATATTTTCGAAAGGGCATATCATAAGCTTAAGCATAAGTAAAAAACAAACATCAATCAATTTCATCCTGGACAGTTTTGATGTTTTGAACATATCTCGAGGTACTGCAGACATAGTAAAGCCCTCTTGGACTGGCATGGTAAACAGAATATATGTTTTTGCCAAAAATTTCCAGTAATTTGTGGAACTTTTACAATGTAAGATTCAATGACTATAGTAAAACGTGCAGCTTTTATGGCTCTTACGGCTTTTTCTTCTGCGTAGATCATTGAGCAGTTACTCAATCCGTCAGACCGTCAGACCGTCAGTCAGGACAAACAGTTTTATACGCTTATAAAGATTATTTAATATGTACAGAGCTATTTCTGTCAGGCCTGGATATAGTTGTTATGCCTGCCCCCCCCGCACACACCGCACACCACCGCCCGGCCATCTGGCCGCAACCACCAACACCACTGCCAGTCACCCACTCAGCCTCGCAGCCTCTCAGCCACTCAGATGCTTGTGCCCTCCCCGCGTCTGTTTTTGCCCGGGCCTTTGACTTTTTCCACACATTTTTTTGTTTTTTTGCCACTTTGCGCTAAATCTTTGTGGACAAGAGTCTGGGCCCGAGGAGATAAGCACGAGCCCCACTGATAAGCATCAGTTGAGAGATGCTTTCCGAATCGAGGCGAAGATGTTCTGACTGACGCTCGGACCGATCCCGAGATGGCGTCAACAGAACTACGAGACGAAAGACAGGCAAAGAGCAAGAATGAGAGCAAAAAGATAGACAGAACGAGAGAGAGAGAGAGAGAGAGAGGGTGTGTGTGAGAGAGAGAGAGCGTGCAAGAGCAAGAAACTGAGCAAAACAAAGAGACTTTGACAGCAAACAAACATGGACACGAGACGAAGACAATGGACGGAACGGAACAGTGAGAATGGGAGCGGGAGAGGGACAGAGAGCGAGAGCGGGACACTTACTCAAGGGAGGCGGCCAGCGATTATAAAAGCGTTGCCCGGGCGCCAAACTGAACGCATTGTCCAATCGCTTTTGGAGCTGCGTGGAGCTCTCCATTTAGTGATACCGTTAATTCGCTGAGTACCGTTCACGTGCTACGTATCCAGAACCAGGTCCGGAAGGCAGAAACAGCCCTAAATTTGCGAACTCAACGACGACAACGACGACAGCTGAACGAGCTCTTCAAGCAGTAGGTGCGTACGAAACAGATCCCAATTCCTCACCAGGATAAAGGATACAAGCAAAAAATCAAAAAATAATAAAATATATATATATATAACTCATATAAACAATATATAAACTGCATTCGATAACAATATTCGATAATATTCGTGCCATAAAAAAGTCACAATTTGTCACCATTTCACCACAGTTCCAGAGAAATAAGCCTATATTCAGTTGTTCTTTTTTTTTAATTAAAAACAATTTTTTTTCTTATTCTACTTCGACAACCTCGAACATTGACATTAAAATTAATTATGCGAAATAAATTGCGGACAAATTATTCGAAAAACAAAGTGAAAACGAAAACGAAACGAAAATGAAAGCTAAATCGAAAAATAAGGCTGAATTTGCTGAACTTTGTTGTAGAAAAGCAACAAGAAGAAAATAAATGAAAAACAGTTGTAGAGTGAATGCATAGACTAAACACAGTGATCACAAAGGATCGTGTGGATCTAGATCTAGATCTAGACCAAAGCGATCAGTGCCAAAGGACAAGGAACTGAATACAGTTCAGGTCCTTCAGTTACTCATAATCTAGCATAAGCTGAAGGATCGTTCTATTAAGATCTTGTTCGCAATGATCGTGTGATTTACATCAGTAAAGTTGAAGATCGGATAGTGCTAAATTAGCTCATTAGCTTGTCTAACGAGCAACAATTGCTCTGGGCGCCCAGTGATCAGTGTTAATTTGATGCTCTAAAAGCATTTGTTTGAATGGTCAGCGGTGATCGCTGATTAGTGATTAGCTTGCCTTAAAAACAAGTGTATAATAAGTGCATATATTGTAGTATATTATTGATCACTCTGAGGATCTATATTTCTCAGAAACTTGTATCCATAGACCCTCAAACACGATCACGTGATAAAAGCAAAGGATTACCAATTGTTGCTGCTGATCAACAACTATGTGACATCTTCCGCCCCTCTCTTTTTTTGACAGAGGGTATCTCTCTCTTACTCCCTCTCTCTCTTTAGCCTACAAAGTTGCGACAGATTGTTGAGTCAGCATTGAGCCCCCTAGACTCGATCGATATTCTGGGTCCAAGTGAGCTTTAGCATTTCAACAGTGGCTGCTCGTTAGTCATGTTTTTATTTACTTAGGACTAAGAATCCACATTGCCCCAATCAATGAAAATATTTCTGTTGTTTACTTAATATCCGATTCGGCCAATTTCAAAAATCAATTTTCAATTTCGATTGCGATTGCGATTTCGTTTTCGGTTTCGTTTTTGCTTCACACATTGTTTTCAATTAAATGAACAATTAATTGAAATGTTTGCGCTGCAAAACAAAGCGAAAATAAAAATTGAAAGAAAAACGCTTTGGAGAACAAGAACTAAAAGGGCGCAACGCCACGGGGCGTGGCCCAATTGAGAGGCGGCAAAGCCGACAGAAAAAAAAAACAATGAGCAACAAAATAACGAAACAAAATAAACGAAAACCGATTCGAACAAGTTTTAGGCGCACATTTTGTTTATGCGCACGCAGTTTGATTATTTAACAACAACAACAGCAACAAGTAGCCAAAGATACAAATACATTAAGTCAAAGAGAGACACAACTACACAGATACACATACACATACACATACACAGATACAGATACATCTGCAGGCGCCGCTGTTTTTGTTTACAATTGATTTTGTTCGTTGGATTTTTTAAGCTTTTATTGCGCCCAGCTGCATTCAGCAACGCCCCAAATTTACATATTTTCGTTTTTCATTTCTTTATAAATAACAAAAATGAGCAATAACAATGATAATGCCCAATGCGAGCAATGCCACTCGCAGCAGAGACAACAACCACAGCGAGTGCAGCAACCATTTTAAATGTTTGTTTAAATTTAAAGAATTCTTTAGACTCTTTTATTACAATTCATCACAGCACACGAATCATGAATCATGAATCATATACTTGACAACAGAGGCATCAATATCAGATATTTATTGTGAGCTATATAGCAGCAGATCTGAGAGATTTTTGAAACTCGACTTGGACAATGTTTTGAGAAAAGAAAAAAGAGAGCGAAAAAAGGTTGATCTACATCTAATGATTTATTCGATGATCCAATTGCACAGTTTAGTATTGAGCTCTGTATCAGAGATAGGAAACAAACAATAATTGAGCTATGTCAATAGAGATTAGTTGATCACAGCAAGTGAATTATGAAACATGGCACTTGGCGCATGGCAACTGGAAAATATACTGATTCTCTTAAAACTCAATTTGAACTATACTTTGAGAAAGAGAGAAAGAATCGATCTATATAGATCGACAAAGATCAGTTGATCATATCACAGTGAATCATTATTCCTTTTACTTCAAAACAGACTCAATTTGAGCTTTATTTTCAAAAATTGTGGTGTTGATCAATATCTAATGATTCATTTTTCGTTCAAAGTGAATCATTGATCTTTTCACTTGAGAACAGGCATCAATATTAGACATATTTATCAGTACAGAGCAGACCTGAAAAGCGTTTGAAACTCAACTTGAACTATGTTTTGAAAGTGTGTGCTGTCGATCTATATATAAAGATTCAGTTTCATGTGTTAACATTCCAAATTGAGTTGTCAATCAGATGCACAAAACAAATGAAAATGTTGAACTCTGTCGACAGCAGGCTGCACAATAGTATTTCAAGTAAATTCTAAGCATTTCAAATGCTAATTAACTTAATTACGAGTAAACAAAGATAACGCAACAACAGTTAACAATTGCAAAGCTGAATACTGCACGTCTTTCCATCTGCTAGGCAGTCTATGGAGTCTGGTTGCCTTAAAGCCAGCACAAAGGTGACTTATGTAAGGCCAAGTCGGCTGATTATATAGTATCTGAACTGTCGCCACTGCCAATGGGCCACCCACAGCACGTTTACGCGCACAAAAGCAAAGCAAACAAAAACGTTCCAATTTGTATTTCCAATTTTGAATTCCATTTTCACTTTCAATGCCAGCGCAGCTAGTCCCACATAAATCTTCGCTGGCATGAAAATGTGAAAAAGGAAAGAAAAGAGCACGCGTGGCTATTAAACACTAAACTAAACAATTCTATATATCTCTTAGCACACATTGACGTCACAATGTAGACAGAGTCAGAAGAGCAAAATATAATCATAAAGTGAGGAAAAGAAAAGAAAGGAAAACTGATTCGAAGTGTTGAAATTATTTTCAAGATAATATTCAAAATATCGACGACACAGCTGTGGTTGTCTGACTCATTAATAATGCTCAAAATAAATCGAAATATTCTTACAAATTCATATATTTATATATTTAATGAATATTTAAGACTCAAGAATTATTTAATTATGCATTCAGGGAACTGTTGCATCGATGGGGAGTTAACAACTTTGTTGATCAAGCCTTAAGCCGTTATTATCAGCTCAACGAATCGCACTCTGGTCACACTGAGTCACATGTTGAGCGCACACGATCGATTAAAAATAGCTATATTTAATAATATATGTATAATAATAATAATAATATATGTATATAGTAATAGCCATGGGCCGTACGACAAACAACAACAACAACAGCTGCAAAACTGTCGCTTATAAATATGATTCTTTGATCAATTAAGCCCCTGCCACTTGCCATTAATTGTTTCATGTACTTAATTCCCTTGAATATATATATATAACATTTATATACAAATATATATATATATATATATATATATTTCTATGCGGGGCCGTTGGCGTCTATCTTGCTGTCAATCAACTCTCTCGCTCATCGCTCCCACTCTCTTTTTCTCTCTCTCTCTATTTCTGTAGTAAGTTTTTTTCTTGTTGATTTCAATCCAACTCTAGCTTCTTTTAGCAGACCTTTCTCCATCTGCATATTCTCCATATACGCCATGACTTATCTCCTGCAGTTTGTTGTCTCAATGCACCCGGAACAAGCTGCCCCCATCGACTAAAGCTGTTGCAGCAAATCCAGCTCCAGTCCCTCAGTGGACTATAACAATCGCCCAACACAATAATACAATATCATCAACAACAAAAGAATGCAAAAATTCTGCTGCTACCGCCCCCTTATTTCCATCTATCGTTATCTATGCAACTAGCATTACAAATTCCATTTACGCTCACACTTCGAATATTAATTAAAGCTTTGAGCATTGTTGGACTCAATACATCTATATACATATCTATTCATTATGTGAATATATTTTATACAGTATATATAAAGATAGCTTCTATTAAACACTTTTCTAATATTTTCTCGATTGGCTGAAAACTCAATTTTAATGATCTGCAATATATAATAAATATATATTCATTAAACAAAATCACTTTTTTTGCTATTCATACTTGTATTCATATTCGTATTCATATTTATATACATATTCATACTTATATTCATATTGCCATTTGTATTCACACTCATATTCATATTCATATTCATATTCATATTCATACTTTCATTCATATTCCCATTTGTATTCATATTCACTTGCATTTTCATACTCATACTCATACTCATACTCTATCTCCTACTCTTGCTCATGCTTATGCACCTGAATATTCACTTGCATATTCACTTTAATATAACTTGTATATTCATATTTATTCTCATATTCATATTTATTCTCATACTCCTCATGCTTATGCTCATACTCACTCTCATATTTATAGTCACAATCACTTGTAATCATTCATAATATTCATACTCATATTCTCTTTCATACTCATATTCATACTCGTATTTATACACATATTCCTTCTCCTACTCATGTCCATGCTCACACTCATATTCATAGTCACACTCATACTCTTATACTCACACTTACATTCATCACATTCAAATAGCGCCATCGTATCGATGAATGCTCGAACAATGCCCGTCCTTATCAACGAGCACTCACGCTGTTAACTAACGCTGTTAGCGAGATGGCTCTGTTAAGTGCTGCTTGCGTCTCTGTTATGGCTGGCATCGATGCGTGCAGCTCGCACGCTCAGATATTTTCGATCGCTTTGTGCGGCTATTTAAAAGCGCGCGCGTAACGCGTCTCAGATACTTTTCATTGTTTGGCGCGTTCGAACGTTAAATCGAGCGAGCTCCCGTTAACCAAATACGAGCAGCATAAACAAATAACACAATATATACATATATATTTATTTTTATATACAACAAAATAAGTAAATAAAAAATCAAGCGAAATATTGCGAAAATTTTCCCTCTTTTTGTTTGTGTTGTCAAATGCGATTTGTGAATTGATTGCCGAATTAAAGTTATTAATGTTTTCGCAAGCTAAATCAAAGCTGTTGACCAACTCGAAAGCAAGAACAAGAACTATAGCTAAAAACAACAAACAGTACAGCTGACAAATACAAACAACGCACAACACACAAGCAACAACAACGAAAGCTAAACAAATCAAAATTTCAAGCCAAATTGCATTAATTTTAATCGAGTCAACGATAAAGCTAAATTAAGTGACAAGTGCAGCGCGCTGAGCTGAGCTAGGCAACAAAAATAATAAACAAAAAAAAAACAACAACAACACATCTTGTCAGTTTTATAATCCAAAAAGTGAGAGAGAGCGAGAGCGAGAGAGAGAGAGAGAGACCCAGTCAGAGAGAGAGAGAGAGAGAGAGAGAGCGAAAGTAAAGAAATAGAAACGCGTGAAAATCAACAAGTGCAACACGAACTTGAGAATTATCGAGTATCCAGAATTCTGAGCATTGCAACAGCAGGTAAAAACAAAAACAAAAAAAAAAACGAAAAAAAGAACAAAATAAAAACAATAACAACAAATACGAAATCAATTCCAAAAGCAGCAGAACGTGACGTTGTGAATTAGCAACTCAATCAGAATAGAAGAAAGCTGAAAGGAAAATATATCCATAACAAATTATTATTTATGGATATTATTATGTTAAGTGCTGAATGATAGATGATAATGCATAGAGTATATGGGCTATAAGTCAATGGTCTTCACTATTGAGAACTATATATCATGGATAGAAATTGAATGATTTATTTATATAAATTATAATTCATTTATAAAGGTTTTTTTTCATATTGCGCCTAAAATTTAAAGAAATATTTTTAATTATATTATAAATGATAAATAATTGAATTTTTGAAGAAAACTAAATTATTAATTTTAATTAATAAAAAATTAAAAATTACCTTCTATTTAACTCGGCTTTCGAAATTCCACTCCATAAGCAGAACGCGCCATATTTGAGCTATTCAAAACTCTAATTGGTCCATGTCAAATAGATATTCAAACAAGATTTCATAAGTAGATTTTGAACTTTGACATGAAACTTATCAGATTTTAGGCTTTGAATAACAGTCTAACGAAATGTTAACAGACTGTTATTCAATAAGGCTATAAAGCTTTGAATAACATTCTAATGGAATGTTAATAGACTGTTATTCAATAACGAGATAGAATAATAGAATGTTAATAGACTGTTATTCAATATAAGGCTTTGAATAGAATGTTATTAGACTGTTATTCAAAGTTATTAGACTGTTAATTAGGTTCCCCTATCATAATTACCAAATATATCCTAACAATCTATACACTTTATCTTCATCAAAAGTTATTCTTGAAGACCTCTATAGGCCACTTGTAAAATGTGCTCAAGTGCTAATTAAAGCTGAAAATATGCAAATCTGAATAACAAAAGAAAACAACAGCAGCAACAACAACCACAACAGCAACAAATCAAGAAATAAAATTAAAAAATATCAGCGTGCAGCGCCATATAGAACCTAGTTTTCCGCTCTCAGTCAACTTCATCCCATTTAGTTGACATTGTAGACGATGCGAGTCCGCGAGTCTCAGATTGATTTCAACCAGTGTCTATTCCAATCAGAGTGTGTGCATGTGTGTGCATGTGTGTCCCTGTGTGTGTGTGTGTGTGTCTCCTCTAACAAATAAACAACGCCAAGAGTTGATAATTGCACGAATGCGTTCATAAATAAATAAACTGGTAACTCATATTATTTCCATAATTTGTTTACATGTTTCTCTCTCTAACTAGCCCGCTCTCCCTCCCTCTTTCACTCTCTTTCTCACGCTCTCCCCCTGTGAATTTCTTTGTTAGCACTATTAGTAATCAGACATAAATCGATTGGAGCTCATTACACTCTATGGGAGCCCAGGCTGCCGAGATCAGGTCAAGCTGGCACGAAGGCCACACTCCATGTAAATCTGGTGAAGGGCATCCAATTGGCGGAAGCGTAGGCGGAGGTCAAAGCGATTAAGGCCTCCAGATAACGAGATTGTCCAGCATTATGAGAGCAGATGAGCCTCTCAACGCGATTGCGAGAGAGAGTGTGAGAGAGAGAGAGGGAGATAGAGTGTGTGTGGTTGGAGGGGGGAACGTGCTGGAATTGAAACATGTTTATTTTTTGCGAGCGCGCGCACGATTGGCATAATATGGAAATCAAAGTGAATTGCATAAAGTAATACATAATTAATTATATTTATTTGCAATACACTCGCACACTCACACTCGCTTGCTCTTCGGCTCGCTCTCCTTCCGTCTGATGCTCGTTATTATCGAATCGGTTTTCGGTTACGGTTTTCTGTTCCTGTTCTCCTTCAATACACAGAGCGACAGGCGTTTGTTGTTGTCTTGGCAGGTTCAATGTAAAGCGATTTGATGTACATAATTGTTGTTGCTGCTGCTGTTGTCGCCTGATTGTTGCTGTTGTTCTTTTGATAAATATAAATATAAAGTGAAAGATTGCTGCAGTGCGCGCAATAAATCATAAATTAAAACAACAAATGCAACAATTGCGGCTATCGGCAACAACAAACGCTGACAAGTCACGCAACTGTCTTTGTCACTGTCTATTGTCACTATCACCGGCTACCGGTCACCGGTCACCGGTCACCGATCACCGGTCACTGTTTTGCTGTCAGACAATCACCGGAAATGGCAATGGCTCTGCATATGCTTAGTATAGTAGAAATTGCTGCCCCTTAACAGCGCTCTCTGTTAATTAACAGCGATGAGGGATATTAAGCCCATTGGAGTAGACAGACTGCAGACTGTCTTCGGCCATTGTTAAACTGTTATCAACAGCAGTGATATCAATAAATATCCAATTAGATTGAATTGGAGTGACGGCAGTTGTCTTAACACTGCTTGCTGTTGCCCTAGCCTACTGCCAATTGGATGATGCAACAGGTAGCCAATTCATGATATGAAACAGTTCAATGTTATTAGCAAAGCTAATCGGGCAGCAGTCTAATTACAGCCGAGCATTCCAATTGGATAGGCCACAATGCTCTTCCAACTGCACTTCAACAGCTTCAGTTGACAGATTCTCAGCTGCTATTACATAGTTCAATTGAAATATGCGTATTTATTTCTGTTTACCTATATTTGAATGCAATTATTGAATAGCAGCAAACGCGTATTTCGCTTTTATTTTCACCTTTAATAAACAAACAAGTTTCTGCGCTCGCCTTGAAGCGTCACGGCTCTGCCGCTGCCTCTGCCGCTTAACAGAGCATATGATGAACGATCTACGATCAATGATCGCCGATCTGCGATCTGCGATCGGCAATCTGAGATCGGCGATTAGCAGCACATTTTGTGAGCTTATTATATTAGGAGACAGCAATTACCTATTAATGAATGCAAAGCAACGGGTGGTTTAATTTGTCATTTATTTCGTTATTGTTATAACTAATTTTTGTTTTTTTTTTTTTTTGCACGCCTTTTGCTTGTCTATTTTTGGGCATAATTTTTTATTAAACAATTAGGGCGAATGTTTTGGACTTGTTTGTGCCGTCAATTAGACGATCGGCGAACGCATACAGGCGTCGATCATCGTTGCCAAAGGCACACACATATAAAGTTGTTGATTGTATTTGTATTTGTATTCCATTTATTCATTCGCTTCAATTACACTTTAATGGGCTATTAATTTAGACGCCCAATTGAACGATCGGCCGATCGAGCATGGAGTCGATTGACCGCAGCGGTTAGAATAAATTTTATTTTGAAAAAAAAATATATATAACCATATAGAAATGCTATACATAGTAGAGTAATTTAGTAGAGTAGTTGGATGCCATAAAATATTCTAATAAAAAAATGATTTTTCTCTTCTTTACAGATCACTAAAGGATCAAAGTAAAACTCCTTTAATCGTACTTCATTGAGCCCAAACGCTCAACAGCCAACCGCACCAAAGTTCAGATTATTTAATTTCTTTTTGCTACGCGCACAAAAACCAACAAAAAACTTGAACTATAGAATGGTAGAAGGTGATTCTGGTAAAAGTAAAAGCGAAAGTAAGTAAAGAGTAATTGAAATAGTACTAGTTAAACTAGGACTAACGACGCTCATCATTTGTATCTGTTTATTTCTGTTTATAGCCTATAATGTAGAAGCTGGCCTACAACCAAACTACAATCAGAACAACGCAGCCGCAGCCGCTGGCAACGCAGCAAACAATCCAAACAATTCACCAAGCCTAACCGGTTCGAATAGCAATTCAACGCATATTGATAACCGTGCGATCATCCAGCCGTATTCGTTGGGCACGGGCGCCAAGCAGCCGGAATATCAATTCGCTGCTGACAATCGCGGCTACGAGCCGGAACCAAACACCAATGGCAAGCAGCAGGACGTAGAGCGCGTCGGCGCTGGCGGTGCCGGCGATAGCTCCGATGAGGATGCCAAGCGTAAGACGCCGCTGCCGCCACCAAACCGCCCGATTGTCGCCAACTTCGAGCGGGCCATCGAACTGTGCGAATATGGCAAATTCCACTATATACTGCTGGCCATCTGCGGTCTGGTCAGCACATCCGAGGAGATGGACGTCATATCCATGTCGTTCATCCTGCCATCGGCCGAATGTGATTTGAATTTGGATACCGGAACGAAAGGATGGCTCAACTCGATCATTTTCATTGGCATGATGGTGGGCGCCTATTTCTGGGGCAGCATCGCCGACAGTTTTGGCCGCAAGAAGATCCTCATTGTCATCTCGTTCATGAATGCCCTCTGCATCGTTGCCTCGTCGTTTTCGCAATCCTATGGGTATTTCATGCTGTTTCGCTTTCTCAATGGCGCAGCGTAAGTAAAACTCTTTATTCAATATTTACCAGACAGTTTACCAATTGGGCTAAATAATAATAGCAGCTGGCCAGCTCAATGATAACATCAAGATAACATCAAAATCATCACTTAACATTCCAATAGACTCTAACAAGCAGTTCTCTAATTGCAGCAAGCAGTTGAGAAGCGCAAACTGTTCCAATTGGAAATGTTAGACAATGCTTGTTATCATTTAATATGAGCAGATTAAGCACAAGCATGAGAGATATTTAATGATCTCGTATATGTATACATGCAGTCCCATTCGCAGTTGATTTAGTGACACATGGCCAGCATGAAAGAGGCGGGGGGTGGGCCCGGGTGTCGAGGTGCTAATTCAATTAACTATGTTATAAATAACAACAAAATATTTGAGCCGCAATATCGTGACTCTTTATGCTAATTGAGGCTCTGGTTGGCCAGTTGGCCACATCACACAAACATATCTCATACATTATTGTAGATATTATCATATTACAGGCTATGATAACAAAACAAAGTAAGAAAATAAAAACAATAATGGGGGAAATTCGTTTTCGTATTCGTATTCGCAGTCGCAGTCACAGTCACAGTTGCGGTTGCCTTGGCCGCTGACTCAGCTGCGGCAGCGAAAAACCCAGGCTAAGCGCGAGCAGTACCCCAGCTGGCCCACCTGCTCCACAGGTGTTGCTCTATTTGCAGACTCGAGCTGGGCTCATGTTCATTAGTTTTGCCAATCGTTTGCTAATTGCTTATGTGAATTGGAACTGGGCATCGATTTTACACAATAGCATTAATCGGCCATGACTCGTCACGTTTCTAGAGCACCCTCTCTTCGTACCTCACTCTTTATCTCTCACTGGCTGATTGCTATGAAACTGCATGTCAAATGTTTTAGCTGGACGGTAAATGTTATCATAAATTCTAAATTGTTTTCTTTTATATTTTCTTTGCAGGCTGGGCGGCAGCGGTCCTGTCATCTGGTCGTACTTCGCCGAATTCCAGCCGAAAGCGAAACGTGGCTCCATGCTTAGCTTCATGGCTGCCTTCTGGACCTTCGGTAATCTGTTTGTGGCCGGCCTCGCCTGGCTGATCATACCCACACAGATTGGCTTCATATCGGAATATTTCACATACAACTCGTGGCGCATCTTCCTGTTGGTCTGCTCGTTCCCATCATTCTTGGTTGGCTTCCTGCTCTTCTATCTGCCCGAATCGCCCAAATTTCTGCTGACACGCGGCAAGAAGGATAAGGCATTGGCCATTTTCCGCGGCATCTATGTGACGAACACGAAAAAGAAGCCCGAAGAGTATATGGTGTACGATCTGGAGGTCGACGAGAAGTTGTCCACGGAGAGCGCTGTGGGCTTCAAGGGTAAATATCATCGCATGATCACCGGCATGGTGGATCACAGTCGCGACCTCTTCAAGTCGCCCATATTGAGATTCACGCTCGTCTCGATCACCATCAACTTTACATTCCACATTGGCTACTATGGCCTGATGATGTGGTTCCCGGAGGTGTTCAATCGCTACGAGGAATACGAGAAGAGCCATCCCAACCAGCAGGCGGACATCTGTGCTGTCACCGACTATGTGGTCGATCAGCTGCAAAAGGAGAGCCACAATGGCACCTGCAATTCGGATATACCCTCATCGGTGTTCATGGAATCGCTGATAACGCTCGCCTCCGCCCTGCCGGCGAACCTGTTCGCCATTCTCGGCATGGACTTGCTGGGCAGGCGGTTCTTCCTCATTGCCGGCACCCTGACCGCCGGCATCTGTTCCGCTCTGATGTACATGGTGCGCAGCTCGATACAGAATCTGATCGTCTCGGCCGTGTTCAGCGGTGCGATATCGGCGGCAAATGCGGCACTCGATTGCCTCATCACCGAAGTATTCCCCACCAAGTTGCGAGCGACGGGCGTGGCCATATCGATGGTGGCCGCTCGACTGGGTGGCATCATTGGCAACATTGTGATCGCCCAGCTGCTCGATAACTTCTGTCCGGTGCCGACGTTCATTGTGTCCTTCCTGCTCATCGGCGGCGGCCTCATGTGCCTCCTGTTACCCAATACGACGCGAAAGGAGCTCAATTAAACAGCATAATAACAATAATACTACTACCCATCCAATTCTCCCCCTCCCCTTTAACAAGTTATATAGAAACAGCCAAAAAGAAAAAGATTACACAAAATAATAGAAAAAGAATAAGAGCAATCAATATGGAACCCCCGTCTCCTCTCTCCCCATAGAACTCAGCGCTCGTATTGTCTTTTGTACGTATGTATTTACATATATATATATGAATCTTGATATATACATATATATAACGATCTTTGCGTATCGTCAGTAATTATGTTTTAATGATAACGATAACGATAACGATATGTTTTTTTTTTGTCTCTAGCATTTAAGTACAGCGGAATTGTCGTTTTTTGTTTATTATTATTTGTCTTTTATGTTTATTATTTTTATTTGTTCAACGGAATTTAAATAATTGCCCTGAAGCCAACGCGAAGATATATAGCCGCTATCTAAGTACATGCATGTCCATTAATATGTATACATATATATATAAATATCTATATATATCGATATCTATATCTATATAATATTATATTGATATGTATGTATTTTGTAGTTGTTGGTAGTAAGTAAAAACAAAAAAATTATAAAAATATATATATTAAAAGCTAAAAAAAAATTAAAATAAAAATAAAAATGAAAAAAAAAAAAAACAAAACAAAAAATAATTTGGCAAGCGCCGGCGCCGGCTAAAAGCAGCAGAGAGAGAGAGAGAAAGCGAGAGAGAGCTCTGTGAGAGAGAGAGAGAGAGTGTGAGAGTGAGTGAGAGAGCGATAGCATCGGCTGTTTGGCAGGAGAACAGATGAAGGATCAAGCAGGGATCAATGAAAGCGAGAGCAGCAACGCCTGCTGGCAGTTATTGTTGTTATTATTATTATATTATTATTGCTATTATTAATGCATGTTACATAATAATACACATACATATACCTATATATACATACAAACAATATATACAAAAAATAAAAACAACAAAAAAATATATAAGAAGAAGAAGACGAAGAGGAAGAAGATGATGAAGAAGATGGAGGAAAGAACAACCACAAAGTTTTAATGTAACTCATTTACATTAATACTTTTACGATTATCATATATATAAACTTTTTTTTTTGTTTTTTTTTTTAAATCATTATTTAGGGCAGAGCACAGGAAGAAAAACATAATTTGTATATTTTAGTTACATATGTTAAAAACATAAATAAATAAACAAATGTTATTCTATTACATAAAAAAACCAAAACATATAAACGAAAATCCCCAAATACAAAATAAACATCATGAAAAACGCAACAACAAAACTGCAAAATGTGTTCTTATTTATAGGTTTAAAAAGTCTTTTCTATTTTATGCAATTTTCAAATGGGTTTTCCAAAAGAAAAGCTGAAATTTGGCCTAAAGTCATCTTCCCACACATTAATATAAATGACAGCAAAGAAAACCAGCTGAGAATCTCGAAGGAATGAATAATTTATCTTCTATGAATTAGTTGCACTAAGCAATTTACAGTCGGGCGCAACCGACTGTATAATACTCGTTCAGGCCACAGCTATGATTGCTTTTATTTTATAACTATTCCATTTCCCATACAAAAATCTGTCTGTGGGATAGGTCAACGGTGATTAACGTGCTTAAGCTGATGTTGATCTTTTATAAACTGTGAAATATATATAAAGATATCATATCATATATAAAGATCATATTTACTGAATCTATGGCAGCAATGGCTTTTGTGCCTCTAGCTCTAAACCAGCGAAATATTAAAGAGGAGTATAGGTTAAATTCTAAATTCTGCCTAAATATTAATACATAGGCATATATAATATGATAATTATATAATAATTTACATTATATAATAATTTGGAAATTTAATTTAAAGTAAATTTTGATTCCAAATGCTACACAATCAGATTAATTCAATGCTCGCAGGAATTATAAAAGGGTTAAACAGCAAACGATACTCTATTTAAAATTCATTTGTGATTAAAAAAATGTTTAGTGATATTTTATCATCTACTCTTCAGATACAAATTATAAATTTCGTTTGAAAATATTTTTTTTATTTTTTTTATATTTTATTTTTTTAAATTAAATTGTTTACTATTCCGTTAATGCTGATCATTTTCTGTATTATTACGGCTATAGTTGGAAAACTTTTTCAAAATGGACTCTGCATTATTCTTCTTAAAATAATAGAAAACTGAACTCTGTATTATTTAAACAAATAATTTTTTTAAATATTTATTTTCCAATAAAAATGCTAAACAGTTCCTACGCATCTAAGCATTCCCAGTTGCCCGATAGGCGCAGATATATGTATGTATATTGTTTTAACCGTGGGCTCTCTATATTTCATTGCAATTGCCATGCCGCCTCAGTAGGCGTATAAAAAGCCTTGATCAAAACCAATAGCAGCTCATCACATAAAGAAAGCGTACAATAAAATAAGTTGCACTGAGCAAGATAAGTGAATGATTCAGCAACATATTTGAATGCCTCAAGCCGTTGCTATGTTGTGGAGTGAGTAACTCATAAGGTTACTTTCCGACCAAGTTCCACTATTCCCAAAGAAGTTTCTTTTCAACAGAAATCTTCGGTACTGAAATGGGAATAGCGTATGGTGCAGTCGATTGCACTCGACTGCAGCTAGCTGGACTTATACAAATTGCCAACATGAACGCATCTTAATTAATCGTGTTAGCTGCGGCTGCCACTCATGCTGTGTGTCTTATTGATTAGGCCAGAGATCAATGGGATGTCTAGCCGTCGGACTGCCTCACCCACAATCGCACCTACTACATACATGCATCTGCTTTTTGGTATTTCCGCGAAAGCAATACACCCAGCTGACTATAATATATACATACATAAGACATATATGTTAGGTATATGTATCTGCATTTGCATCTAGAGCTGTGTTTGCCTCTGCACCTACATATATATATATTAATATCTAAGTCTACATTCGTAAGTCTATATAGTCTAGAGTCTTAGTTGATATTTTTATCTGTGCGTTTCTTTATCTTGCACCTACATTGGTATCTACATATATATTTATTTGTATCTTTATAGCTTTAGATCTCTTAGTTTTTATATTTATCTGTATGTATATATGTTTCTGTATCTTAACGTTTTCTACATTTGTATCTGAATATTTATTGAAATCCTTATAACTTACATTATGTTTCTTCGCATCCGCATCTATAGTAGAGTATACATATATATCTCATTATATATTTGTTTGCATATTTAAACCTGTGATTATGTTTCTTCTATATATGAATATATATCTGTATCTCTATTTGTATCTTAGTTTTTATATTCATCTATATATATGAAGAAATACTTGATATGTACTATGGATAGATATACTATATATATGATAGATATATCGTATATAGAATATAAGTTTCCTTACCTTTACTTGTTTCTGCATTTCCATTTGTATTATTGTTTTTTCTTTTTCCATGTCGGGTATTTATTTATATCTCGTATCTTGATTTGTATCTTTATCTGCATTTAAATTTGTATCTACATCTCTATCTTATTATGAATATCTTTTTTATGTCTTTATTTATATCTCTTATTTTACTTTGTATCTTTATCTGCATATAATTTTCTATCTACATCTTTATTCTGAATAGATCTTTTTTTATTTTTTTATTTATATCTTAATATGTATTTCAATTTGTATCCAAATCTGTATCAAGTATCTGTTTCTTCATTTGTAGCTTAATCCGATATGTATCTTCTATATTTGTATATTCTCTAGATTAGCTGTAGCTGCAGCTCTTTAACGTGGGCTGCTCGCACACGCGACTTACCTCATATTTATTTGCTCAATGAATATTGCAGAGTCAGCCAAATATTGGCTGAGTTAGCTAAAAAGCAAAATTAGCGATAATTTAATAAATACACAACGAGAGTCAAATAGACACGTTCAATGGATACAAATGCATGGATATCTGTATAACTATATCAGAGATACTAAAACTCACTCCAGAGAAAATTATATTCGCAGAATAGTTGGAGAAATCAGCAGCAGCAGCTAGAGAAAGCTAACAAATCGGATAAGAAAAATTTATAATATCTGTATCTGTATCTGTATCTGTATCTGTATCTGTATCTGTATCTGTATCTGTATCTGTATCTGTATCTGTATCTGTATCAATATCTGTATCTGTATCTGTTTCTGCATCTGCATCTGCATCTGCTTTTGTATCTGTATCTGCTTATTCAGTTATTTGTATCTGCATTGGAATTAACATAATCTTAAAAATAAATAGAATTCCGGAAATTAATAATGTAAATCCTAAAAAATCAATAATTTTTTTTTTTTCATTTTATTTTTATTTTCACTAATTTTTCGCAACATTTCATCATTAATTAATTATACATACATAGTTCTCATAATTTTTACAGCATTTTTGTCTTTTTTTTTTTTTCTTTTTCATAGTATTTTATTATTTTTTTTAATGTTTTTTTTTTTTTTTGTTTTTTTTTTTTTCAATTTTCTTTTATTTCGACTCGAACAACTTTAAACTTTTTACAGCATTTCAATGAGTTCTGCTTGTGTTATACATATTTTATTGGTAGCACATACATAGTGGTACATATACATATACATATACGTCTATATATATATATAGAGAATTGAGAAACGGAGAGAAGAGCGCAGACGCATGGCCATGGCGAAGGGCTCTTGAAGCAGGCGCAGCCTAAGGAGAAACCTTGAACAATTTCAACTATATGTACAAATGATTTAAGATTTGGTTCTCGGAACACGGCATGTGGATTAGGAGCAGCTCTCCGGCGTACAGTGGGTATAAATTAAGATTTTTGCGCGACAGAGAGGGAGAGAGATAGTCAGAGTGTGTGTATGTGTGTGTGACAAGAATGAGCGAGAGCTGAACGGGAAGTGTGTGTGCAAGAGTGTGTATGTGTGTGTGTGTGTGTGTGCGTGACTACCAGATGATTATTATTTAACATGTACAACTTGAATTCGGTTTATTACAATATTGAATTTACACATAATAATATTCATTTATATTGCATTAGACTGCAATTTGCACCGCCCACAAATCAACCTGGTTAAGCTTAATTAAATAATGATGGACAGCATTGTTTGTGATAGAGGCGAATACACACATACACACACACACACACATATATATATATATATATATATATATATATATATGTACATATATGTATGTATGCATTCATATACAGATGCTCTATGCATAAGCTAATCGAAAACAAAGAAAAAAATATGAAACTTTTTGATTATCAGACAAAACTATCATGTATCTATGCTAACAACAAAAGCCAGCGCTAAACAATAAACAAACAAAAATAGTTGTTTACAATTATTTCAAAAAAAGTATATATATATATATATATATATATATATATATATATATATATATAAATGGCTAATCGTACACTAGAGACTACATATACATAGCACATACCACATAGAAGGGGTAGCGGAAGTCGGGCAATGCTTACAAACTCGGGCGTATTACAATTTGCTTGCTATATTTAACTGTTGTGTGTGCATGTGTGTGTGTTTGTGTGTGTGTGTGTGCATGTGTATGTTTGTGTGTGTGTGCATATATGTCTATTCTATTGCATTTAATTATGTTGATTTATTGATGCTTTGTTTTCGATTTATAATTCACGATGCATTTACTAATTGGAAACAGCAACTCTTAATATATATCTGCCTGTTTGCCTGTCTGTGTGTGTGCTCGTATGTGTGTGTGTGTGTGTAGTTGCTGCTCAACACGAAGAGAAAAAATGTATATATGCATATATATTTTATATAGTATGATTTAATATAACTTTTTGCTTAATCTGTATTTTACTTTTTTGTATGCAACAATTTGCGGCATTTGCATTTCTTGCTTGCTTCGGTTCCTCCTTCAATTCTTGTTTTATCTTCTGTTTTTTATTTAATTTTTTTTTTCTTTTTTCTTTTTTTTTCTTGATGTGTTTTGCATCATGCTTCTTGCCATATATTTCCTTGTGCCTTTGCTGTTCTTTGTTATATTGTTTTCCTTGCTTTTTTACTTTAAAACTTTTGTTGTTTGCTTTGTTGTAGCTGCTGTTGCTGTAGCTGTTGCTGCTGCTGCTGTTATTGTTGTTGTTGTTACGGCTGTTAATGCTTGTTGCTGCTGCGGCTGCTGCTGCTGCTGCTGCGGCTGCTGTTGCTACTTCTACTACTAGGGCCAATTGCTAGTTACACTCGACTTGATGCATCACCTTAGTTATCCAGCCAGGACTCGCGTCATTCTGTGTAATCCCACCAATCCTTTTCATAACCTTCATGCACATGCTTGAGCAGAACTGAGCACCGCTTCTCACAATATCTAAAATATAAATATATATAAATACAATATACATATTGTCGTTACTTGATGCAGCTGCAATCCTACCTATATTTATCCTGTACTTTCTGCTTAATATCAGCCAAATTCTCGGATGTAATATCACGTTCCAAGTACTCGGAGAGCGTCTCCGTTGCCGACTCCAAATCCTTCTGGTTATCCTCAAATATCATCGATTGATTGTTCTTTTTCAAATAATACGCAAAGACGTATGTGTACATTAGGGTCTGGCGACACTGGCAGAGTATGTCGACAGCCTTCTTCAGGAATTGCACCTACATCACACAACAAAAAACACATACATTAGTTTTACTTTGTACTTTGTGTGAGGGTTTAGCCGTTCACATTTTCTACCTCAATCCAGGACATGTTGTGCTGCTGCATTTCCTCCATTTTCTGCTTGACCGATGCATACAATTTGTTCTCAAACTTCATCGATTGCATGTGGTTCATATAGCGATTGTAATAATGTAAATATCTAGCAATATGAATGATAATTAGAATAAGACATAAGATAGAAGATCAATATAGTGTTCTATAGCTTAGGCCTCGCACCTGGCCAGTGATGAGCGCAGCCTCTCCTGTGCATCACGAGCTGCCTTTGCCTCGTCCTCGTCGTAGCGATTGCAATTGTACCAGGACGAGCCATGGGGCTCCCAGGGGCCGAGGCACACCCAGCAGAAGTCGTGCTTGCAATTTTGATTCTTGCAGACCATGTGATTGCAGCCGCCATCCTTCTCGATGGTCACGCTGCATCTGGGACACTCTTTGGTATTGGCCGCAATCCAGTTGGACGTCTCCGAGTCGTCGTCACACTTCTTGATCCACTTCTTTAGCCAGCGGCACTGCACCGGATCGTGCCAATTCTCGCCGCAGGCAAAACAAAATACATGACCGCATTTGCAATGGACACGACGTGATTCTGCGTACGGCACCTTCACCGCATAGGTGCAATCGACGGACGGACACCAGCGCAACAGCTGATTGCACTCGACGAAGCTATTGGTGATCAGCTGCTGGTATTTGACCTTCACCCGCGCATCGGGCACCAACTTGGTGACCGTCACATCATCCACCAATATATCACAGCCGTGCGCGGCGCACGATATCGTCTGGCCCAAGCACTCTGTAACGATTTTCGTTGTCAGATACTCACGCCAGCAGGTCAGGCAAAAACGATGACCGCACTCCAAGCCGGTCATGGACTGCAAATGGCAAGAAATTCAAATTGATGAAATTTGCAAATTTGATTTGGATTTCGATTTGAATTTTTGTATAAATCAATTCACTCACATCTGACGGCAACAGCGAGAAGCAAATCTCGCACTCCTCGCACTGGCTACGTGAAGTCTGCAAAACAGAGAGAGAGAGAGAGAGAGAGGGAGAATGAGTTAAGAGCAAGACAGCTATATATGATATACATATACCTTTTGCTGCACCGCCTCGGGTAGCTTGTTAAACGGATTGATGACGTGCGCGCATTTAAAGAACTCCGTATTATCATCGCTGCTATCGAAGTACTTCTCCAACAGCTTCTCCTTGTCCCACTTGAAGTGATTCAGCAGTATTCGTGTTATGTGCGCAGCTAACTGCAAACAGAGACAAAGCAAATTGCGGAGCCACAATGCAATTGAATTTAGAATAAACATATATATACATATATAGGCATTCATGTCGATGATTCATATTCATAATATATTGCCTATGAACAGCAAATGATTAGTATTGCAATAGGTCAAATTGGTTGGGCTTGCCCTTTGAATTGAAAGGAATTTTGGTGTTTGGAAAGGGACAGTTATAAAGAGGTCTAACTCAAGCACTAAGGATGTCTGTGCCCTACGGATAACTATAATAAATCTTATTACGTATTTTCCTTAGAGCTCTCTCTCCCGTTAAAAGATCCTTGCTTTTTGCAGTGTTTTACCAATCTTATCTTATAATTTCTATTTTTGCTCTTCTTCATTTTTTCCTTTTCTCTCTTTATTTTTCATTCTGCTTTATTTTCGCAATTTTTCAATATTTTCTTTTTTCTTACTAATCTTTATCGTACGAATTTTTTTAATTGCTTTGTAATAACTAAGATCCTTTAATATTTTGTTTTAAGTATTCAATTAACACTTTCTGTCTTTCATAGTTTCAATAATATCACTGGGGCATAGCTGGCTAAATAAAATACACCCATCGGGTAGGGGATACTATTGTAATTATTTTTCTGTACTTTTGTAGGCTATTAGGTATGATAAAAATTTAAAATTATTTTATACAAAACTAATACAAAATATGAACGAATTTCAAAAATTAAAAAAGCGATAAAAAAGCTAGAGTTCCCGCTGTTTTCGAAACTTTTTTAAAAGAGCCAGATCTGACGAGAAAAAACTGAAATGGCATAATATTATTATAAGTTATATATTTGGGCATTTCTCCAGAAAAGTCTACTTTTGTAGATTGCGAGCCTCTAGGTTTTTTTTTTTTTTTTTTTTTTTTTTTGTAATTATCTTAAACAAAACACTTTTTATTTTGGCAAATAGTGAATCTTATAATAATATGAATCACTATAATTGGTGCGTTTTCAAGATAATTACAAAATAACCAAAGGGTGCAGAAATGTCCGTATATGTATTTCAAGGAAAAGCTATTGAGAGATCTAACTGTAGCATTATGGATGTCTGTAAAGGAGCCAAGTAACATTGTCAATGATCTAATTGAAAGTCATATTGGAAGACGGAGCTAGTTGTCGATTATTATACAGAAGAGAAACGAGTTTAATATATGGAAAGGAATAGCTATAAAGATACCTAACTCAAGCATACATAAAAAAATAAATATATAGAAATAAATTTAATGATTTACTCTGCAAAGCAGTTAAATATTAATGCTGTCAATGATCCAATTGAAAATCGCATTCGAAATAGGGGCTAATCGGTCTAGCTGACTGAACCGCTAGAGAGTGCTAAGCACTGTCTGTATACAGAAGAGAAACGAATTCTGAATATGGGAAAATTATATATACATATTTATATAGAGAGAGAAAAACCTTATATATACATATATATATATATAGAGAGAGAGAGAAAACCCTATAGAGACATAACTATTAATGCTTTAGTTATGTTTCTTTATATTATATTTTTATTAATAATACTTTGATTATGTCTCTTGATAGGAAGCCCTTTCCTGTCTGCAAAGTAGCTAAATCATAATGATCAATGATCCAATTGAAAATCGCATTGGAAATAGGGGCTAATTGGTCTAGCTGACTGAACCATTAGAGAGTGCTAAAAACTGTCTCTTTAAAGAAGAGAAGCAAATTAAGGGGTATTAAAAGTAAAAGCCATTAAGAGTATGAAGGATGTCTGCAAAGCATTAAAGTCCAAGTCGTAAAACTTGCCATTGAAAATCATATTGGCAAAACCCATTTGGCCTTGGCAAAGTCATCTAATATTAGCCACAGTGAATTGTTGCTCAAGTGCTGAATTGCTGATGCAGTGCAATTAAAACAAGTCTTGCCAACTCTCTTATGAAAGAGTCTATATCAGTCAGCTAGACGCGTTCGTGCAAACGAACTTTCACTGTACACGCCACACAAGTGATATCGAGTCAACGGCACTTTCAGCCAATGCAAATGTCATCAAACTGTGCTGACCTTCAAATTGGCTAAGATGAAGCACGCACACACAAACACACGCACACATATACACACACTATTCTAACTGTCCGCTATCTTTACTGTTTGAGGTGCGCCCCTTTCTTATCAGACAAACGATAAACGACGCCAGCGTCTTATTGGATTATGTTTGCTAATAGCTGCAAATGTCACATATGCATACAGACAGAGTGAGAGTGAGAGAGAGAGAGAGAGAGAGAGAGAGTGTGTGAGACATAGAGAGAGATGAATCGGATTTATTTACTCATTTGTGACACATTTGTGACTCACCTTTAGCACTCGATTAACTTCATCGATTGTCTCGCGCTGGAATAGCACTATCTCATCTGTGGTTAGCACCTTGTATTGGTAATCATCCGTTTCCAATTGACGCTCCGTCGAGCTGGGCATATCCACCTCCATGGCAAAGTCATCGTCGCCATCATCGCCCGATGAGACATTGCCCGAGTCCACATTGTCCAAGAAATCGTTATCGTTATCCGAGTCCATGGCCTTGTGGGTTTGTGTTTTGTTTGCCTTTTGCCTTTTGCCTTTTTGTGTTTGCCCTTTGCGTTTGCCTTTTGCCTTTTGTGATTTTGCTTTGGTTTTGGCTTTTGCTTTTGATTTTGATTTTGCTTCTGCTTAAGGATTGCTGTATTTGATTGATTGCCTGCTCTGATTGCCAAGCGGATGCTTTCCAATTGTTATTATTATTTTACTTTATTTCTTTTTTTCTTTGCTCGTTGGTTTTTTCCCAATTGGATTTAGCCAGTTACTGCGTATTTTTCACTAGTTAAGATATATATCAAATGTTAAATACGTTATTTACAGTGCATACATAAGCAGGTGCATACACACACACACGCACACTCGCATACACACACATAGAGAGAGACAGATAGAGAGAGAGAGAGATATAGAGAGCGAGAGAGAGAGAGAACATAACCATTACATAGACACTTGACCTTCTGCTGTTGCTGGGCAGCTGAGCTGGAAGCAAATCACCTGCTCTCAAATGAATGTATTCAAGCGTTGCTGTTATTATTATTATTATTATTTCATATATACACACACATACACTCCCACACACACACAATGAAGCACACGCACACACACACGCACATGTGTAAATGCTGAATTTGTTTAATTTTATGTAATTTTATGCACAGGCACAGACACAAACGCGCGCGCACTCACACAACAGTATGTATATATGTATGTATGGTCGAACAGCTGTGCAAATAATGCAATTACAGCTGTTAATGCAAATTTGGTGTCAGCCAGCCAACAGAGCTCTGTTAACTAACAGCGCAGTTCCAATTAGATCGAACTAGTTCAGAGCTCTTCTTGTTTATGCACCTGCTAGCTTCTGTGCTGCTGTTGTTGTTGTTTTGCTCTTATTGTTGTTATGCAGCACATTTGGCAAACATTTTGATCTCTTTTTCTTTTAGGTTTTTATTTAGTCACTGTTATGTAGGAATTGCGACGTTCTTGCCCAAATCTTGATAACTCCCTTTTCTTTTGTTTTCCCTTTGTCAATGCGTATATGCATCTATTTATTTTCATGCAATGCATGTACTGCAAAATTAAGACGCCATACACAAAAAAAAAAAAATAAGAAAACAAAAAAAAGAGTCCAAGTAAGACTACAGCACTGCATAGCAGCAAAGGCCACAATGGACTCAACACAATCCACAGGCCACACATACATACACACACACAGAGAGACAAATGTATATACAGTGAGTACTCACACGCTCTTTGGGAGCCTAACAAAACACATCTATGTGTATTTCTACTTATGTATATGTATGTACTTACACACTTATACATGCATGTATATATGCACGTACGTCAGTGTCGTGCTGTTCCAATTGGACCACTGTGCGTTTTCAATCAAAATGTTGCGGGCTTTTTTCGTTTTCTTGAAATTTGCTTTTTTTCTTTGTTTTTTTAGTGAGAAACAAATAGAAATGGGAATACCACGCAAGTACAACGCACTTGCTGCTGCACACAGCTACAGAAATTATACACAATTATGTGTACATACATACAGTATGTAGTTCATACACACGTATGACACAAAATCAAGGCAACACACATACGCAGGCACATCTGTATACATAGACACAAACACTCACAACACATACACAACAGCTGCAGCAGCTCAATTTTCAATTGGCCTTTACTCGCTGCCTCAGAGCCCGTTCGATTTGACAGTCATCTGCATTACTATAGATATTTTTTGTATACTTTTAATTACTTTTAATGCTAATTGCAACAATATTGCGACGCGACGCGATTTCCACGCAGAAGCAACATCTGGCAGCTCTACACAACACGAGATATCGATACTAAATGATTAGTAATCGAGACGACACTCGAATCGTTTATCCGCCACAACATTGCTGATTCTGCGCCCACACATCAATACCTTGCTGGTTTGTGTCTCTGCTAATTCCCGCAAGCACGCCTAGTTGGGACACACATAGCGAGTGAGTCAGTAACGATGTGCAGCCAACTTCACGGCTTACCAGAAGCGAACGCAATCAGCTTAACGGGTATTTAAAAATGGACGAATCCAAAATGGCGGCCACATAAGCTCTCAGCAAATGAAAATGAAAACTGATGTTCAAAATATAATTTACGCATTCAAACGTCTTCACGCTTGTTTTCAGCCGTTTATAGTACAGCCGTCATCTGCATTGTATGTAGATTATCAGTTCTTTTCATCGCGTTCCATGAAAGGGAAAGAGATAGCAACATAGCGATCTCGCTCAGAAGCATAAATATGAAAGAGTGAGAATTCTAGCTGATGCCAACCTCTCTTTCGCACCCATTCTTCTTCAGTTGGGAATAAATACACAGATATGCAATTTTTATATAAAACAATTTATTTTTTTAATGTTTTTTGTTAAGGCGCGTATAACGTTACAATTTCCTACATTTTATTTTTATGTTCTCGGCTCGTAAAACGTTACCTTTTTTTTATTTACAATTTGGTTTTCTTTTTTTTTGTTGCAACATTTTACATGCCTTTAATATATAGTTTTTGTTTTCGTTGGTTATTTTTTTCATTTCGGCTTGTAAAACGTTACCCAACTTTGTATTTATATTTATTTTTATTTTTTTCTTATATACATATATTTTTATTTAGTTCTTTGTTTTTTTTGTTTTTTTTTTTATCCTGCTCTAATTCGTGTCACGGCGCGGATAACATTTTGCTACCCGAGTCGAACACTACGCTTTTTAAACGATCTCTTTTAATTGTTACAATATTTTGTTTTTCTGATTGATCGTTTAAAACTCGTATAACGTTTACTAGTTGTTGTTTTTTTTTTTTTTTTAGTTTAAATTTTGTTTCGAAAATCGGTTTGGGCACAATTCTGATCACGCCTAACCCGATTTCTAAAACTAATACTCTAGAGTTTACTTTTTACCCGTTCGATGGCCATCTTAGTTAACTGTAAGAGAACAAAGGAAATTATCAATGGATAAACACATACATTACTCAATTGCAACGTGTCCACGAGATATCTCCTCCACACAGACACAGACACACACACACAGATACACAAAGAGAGAGAAAGAGACGCTATTATGTCTTCTCTTTCTTTAGTCATTTGAAAGATTCCATTTTTAGCACTTACTCGCAGCTTGCACTTTGTATTGTATTTAACGAAACTGTAATTCAAAGCTAAAATCATAAATGTGTCACCCTCCATTTTGTATTCGCACACATACACACACACGCGCACGCACACACATACATCGCGTGATGCATGCGCGCGTGTGTGTATGCAGTGAGAACTTACCAATTGATTTCTGACTGTACCGCCAAAAAGAAACTAGAATTAGTCCCTATTCAATTTTGTTTTAATTTCACTTTAGCTTTCAGCAAAAACTCGATTAAAATCACACAAAAAAACTGCGGGAAATACAGCAATTTAGACTTCTTGACTTCGTAATAAATAATGTGCTCTATTGTGTCACAGTGTGTGTGTGTGTGTGTTTGTGTTTGTGTGTAACACAAGGAGGATGTAACAAAAAAAAAATAAATAAAAGTTAAAAAAAAAACGGTATGTCTGCTCTTGCCTTTTACTCCTAACTATCTGATGCAAGAACTGCGGCTGCTGCCGCTAGTCATTGTGTGGAAATTGGATTTTGCCAGTAGCATCGATATATCGATAACACCGATCGTTGATATCCATGGCAACGCGATGTATCGTAAATTGAAACTTGTTCTTTACAACAGTCAAACATTTTAGCTTTTTGTTATGATTTGAATTCCATTTTTAGTATTATTAATTCTTTAAATGTATGGAAATAAAGCTTTATATTTAATTGGATTTCTATTTAAAGAATTAAGCATACGATATTTTCCAATTGTATTTTAAATATGTATTAATTATAATAGGTGTCTCTTCCTTAGCCCAATAGATTTACATTTCTTGATATATTATAGAAAGGCACGCTGCAGCTATTTCTTATTGCCTGTAATCATGTATAATATTTTGCATTTAATTTTTTGCTTTTTTTTAACAAAAAAATTTTTTTGAAAAGATTGTTAGCGTTGCCATATCTTACATTATTTTTGATTAGCAGCTAATATAACAGTCGTGTTCGCTTTTAGCGAATACAAATCAATATAACAGCTGGTATGGTGTATTCGCTGTACAAGCATCAATGTTGATTGGTTCGAATATGGGGAACAAAATAAATCGATAACTGGTTTGAAAATTGGAAAAAACCCATCGACTAGTCTTATTGATATTCACTCCGCCTTGTGCGTATTCCGTTACGGAATTTCCGTCCATCATATTTTAGTCAATTAATAATTAGTAATTCTTCGTTTTAGTTAAAGAAGTTAAAAGGTGTCAAAATGAGCAGGGATGAATTATAAAATATCATTTTATTGCGTTGATTCATAAAATTTAACAGCACTGCAAAGCAGAAAATTCTTATATATATAGATATATATATGTATATATATATATATATATATATCTTATTTTATGCACTCATTTTCTGCAATGCGTTTAACTACGAAATTGAATATCATATTATTATATTTTTATTTAAAGGTGCAGAATATAAAATGTAAAAACTGAATGCATTCCTTTTAGCACATTTAAACAAAACCTTTTGCGCTAAATTAAAAATACTGCAATTTAAATATTTTTAATCGATAATGCACACAGCTGTCATTAGTGCTTCTGAATAAATATCGATGCCGCACGACTCTATGTAATTGTGCCGCGAGTTTGTTATCGGAAACTGCAAACTGTCTTTTTTTAATGAGGTGCACTACAAAGTCTATCTCCATCATTATGTATCTACCTAGTTTAAATTAACGAACAGCACAGTCAGTACCGCAGATTTATTCGGATGTTCCTTAATAACATAGCTAAAGCAAAAATTTTGACGAAATACTTATCACTTTTGAAAAGTCTACTTCTATAGGGTTTTTGTGTATCGATTTAGTATCAATTTAGCAATTCGATAAGTTTATATGCTAAGAGGCCATCGCTAAATCAAAACCAAACAATTGATAATATATTAATTGGTTAAATTTATGTTGAAAACGCCGCACTATGATCTGTCGCTTGTGTTTAAAAAACATAAACGCAAACAATGCCGTCTACCTGTTCGAGACGAACGACACCCTCGCCGAATCCTCCCTGCTGAAGATGATAGCCAAGTTTCTGCAGCTCGAGGTGAGTTTTCACTGTGCCAATTAAGCAGTGAAATGAATCGGGGTTTGTTCATGCATTGCAGATAATGCCCGATGACAACATCTCGACGAGCATCTGTCACGAATGCTGTGAGCATTTGGAGGATTTCAACAACTTCTGGCAGCTGGTGGAGCAAAAGCAAGGAACACTTAAAAAGGAGTTCCTCAACGTGGACGTCGACTGTGTCGCCCTCAAGTGGACGGGCATCGATGTCGATGTCAACATTGATGAGTTCCCACTGGTGGCTGACGAGATGGACGAGAAGCCCTTGGATATACACAATCTCAAACTGCTTGGCAGCGTACTTGATATTAATGTGGACAGCGTGGAGTTGCCGCCACTGGCGTCTGATCCACGACCAGAACAGTTCCAGCCCGAGAAGTTTCTGCAGCTGCATGCACCTGGCTCCAGCGATGGCGATGGCGACAACAATCAAGTAAACGACGTCGATGAGAAGCCCGTGATGCGGGAAAGCAGCGGAAGTGTGCGAAATGCAACAACCGATGACGAAGATGGTGAGTGCCGGCCATAAAAAAAGTAATAGTGATTAAATCTTCATCATTGCTTACAGATGAGGTGCCCCTGGTCAAGCTGCAGCACAAACTGAAGCCAAAACGGCGGGCACAGCGCGCCATAACGAGGCGCAACAAGCGAACGCTTACACTAGCCCAGGAGCTGGATCAGTTGCTGGACGACAGTGGAATAGATGGCAGCAGAGGGCGACGGAAAAAGGCAGCGGACAATGCAGCAACCGATGTGCAGGAGAACGAGCTGCAGGCGGCGCTGGAGCGCAAGCCCAAAGGCTGCTCGCGTGCGCAGCTGACGAAGCGCTACGAGGAGGCGATAGCCAGCTATATGAGCGCCGACTGTGACCTGTGCGACTACAGCACCAAGTACCTGTCCCAGCTGAAGGTCCACTTCCTGGAGGCACATCAGCGCGACGCGTATCTGAAGTGCTGCAACAAAGTCTTCAATCGGGCCTCCAAGCTCATGGATCACATACGCAAACACATCAATCCCAAGCTCTTTACGTAACGTTGGATTCGATGGCGATGTGGAGTCAATTAATAATCTATTTATGCTTGCAGCTGTTCCATATGCAATAAGTCGTTGAACTCTCAAGATTACCTGGCCACCCACATTGAGACGGTGCACAACAAAGTGGCCCAGATTGGCAAAGTGCTCAAATATCCGTGTCCAAAGTGCGAGCGCACCTTCAGCAGCGAGCGGCGTCTGGGCAATCATCTGCTCAAGCACGACACGGATCAGTTGGAGCACAGCTGTCACATCTGCCACAAGAGGTGAGTGCGCACTATTCGATGTTACCCCTCTCTCTTTCTCTATTGCTCTCTCTCTCTCTCTCTCTCTCTCTCTCTCTCTCTCTCTCTCTCTCTGTCTGTGTCAGCTTTGCCAATGTGCACAGACTGCGACGGCATATACAGTCCATCCATGAGGACCTGCATCCGCATGTCTGTGATATATGCGGCAAAAAGTTCAAATTTAAGCCCTCCTTTGAACGGCATCTGCAGGAGCATCAGGGATTCGTGGCGCCGGCCATGGAATGCCCCGTCTGTGGTGTCTGGCTAAAGAACGAGCACAGCCTGCGGCTGCATCGATTCACCCACGACAGCACCGACACCACCTGCAAGCACTGCTCCAAGACGTGCAGCTCGCGGACCGCGCTGCGTGCCCACATCAAATATGCCCACAAGCTGACCACAAGTCTGCAGTGCACGTACTGCGAGAAGAGCTTCAAGCAGCAGCGCAATCTGGAAGAGCACATGGCCATCCATACGGGGCTGCAGCTCTACAATTGTCCCCATTGCCCCAAGGAGTGCCGCAGCCGTTCCAACATGTATGTGCACATCAAGCAACGGCATGCGGACGAGTGGCTTAAGGCGAAGATGGCCCGATCCCACAACCCGCAATTGAAACCACCGCACGTGTAGTTGGACCGTAGCTATATGGCTATATATATTTTTGAACTCCATTGACACCATTTGACAAGGAATTTACATTAAACGAGTATCTGGAAACGTTTATGTGTATGTGTATTATGTGTGTTGTGTCTGTATGTATGCTCCTAACAATTGGGTAGCAGCTCCTCCAGTGTCGAGATCAAGCGTGTGGGCAAAGTGTCCGGAAAATTGATTTCAAAGTTGAGACAGAGTGCGCCACGACGTGTGGGATCCTTTGGAAATGGTAAGCCGCGATCGGCGAAACGCTTCAGTGTAGTTGGCTTGATGATTTCGCCCTTGCTGCAGAATGGGAAGGGAATTCCCTGCAATGTGGGCACCTGAATGGTGGTTCCGCACAGCGCCTGCTTCAGGGATATCTTGGCCGTGTAGTGGATGTCGCTGCCCTCACGCTGGAACACTGGATGCGGCTTGTCGCGTATGATGAACACAATGTCGGCCGGTATGCGGCCGGGTGCCTCGTCGCCCTCCTTGGCGAATGTGATCTTGGTGCCGGCCTTCCAGCCAGGTTTGATCTCGATATCCAGCAACTTGACCTCTTTGCGCGGTTGGCCGTTGTTCAGTTTGATGCGTGAGATTTGCATCTTCTTGTTGCAGCCCTTGTTGATATCCTCTAAAGCCACGAACAGCTCATGCTCAATTGGCGGATCCTGCTCGGGACGTGACTGAAAGTGACCCGCATTGCCCCAGAGACCGCGCGAGTTGTTGTCGTTGTCCGTCATGAAGATTTGCTCCAGGTTCTCGCCGAAGAACATGCTGAACGGATCGCTCGACCCAAAGAACTGGGCGAAGGTGGCACGTGGATCACCATGGAACTGATAGGCGAAAGTCGGGCCGCCATGGTCGCTCTGATGGCCGGGTATTCCATGCTTAAGAACCTCCTCGCCGTACTTATCGTAGATGTCGCGCTTCTTTTTATCCGACAGCACCTCATACGCCTCAGCTACCTCTTTAAAACGCTCCTCGGCCTTGGAACTCTTGTTCTTGTCCGGATGGTACTTGAGAGCCAATTTGCGATATGCCTTGCGTATCTCGTCGTCTTTTGCGTTGCGGCTAATGCCGAGTGTTTTATAAAAGTCCTTGCCCATCTTTGCTAATACTGGTTTTATATTCAGTTTTCACACAAAAATCTTTGACGTTTTGGACATATAATAAAGAAACGTTCACTGTTAATTTTGTGTTCTGACAATATTTGTGTGAGCGCCTCAATCTGTCAAATTCGATAGGCAAACGTATTCATTGTAGAGTTATCGATAATACTTCGGCGTTGCCATACTACTACAAATTGAACAAATAACGAAATGCAACCCCAATCCCATATATATTTTCCCCCAAAAAGCAAGTTTTACTCCGCAGTTAACAGCGGTATCCCCACTTAACAGTCTTGCTCCCCATTTTAACAGAACGTATCCCCATTAAAAACATATCGTTCACCACTAGAATGCAACGCCGTAAGCGCAAGCTGGCAGCACTGTGTGCAAAAAATACATACGATTTAAACTAATGGTACAATTACGTATTACGTGAAAAGAACGCAACAAAAGTAATAATAAAGTAAATGCTTCACAAAATAGTGTTATAAATGCCAACATATAAAGCGTGTGTGTGTGCTATATTCAAAGAATCCAAGAGGAAAAGTGAATCAAACTAGTTTCAGCACCTTGGATTTCGATTACATTTTTCATCTATACACTTGCAAAAAGCGACCAGAGCAGCAGCAGCAGCAGCAGCCAGAGCATTGGAGAACGACGGTGGAGAGACAGAGAGCGCTAACAAGCGAGAACGTAGGAGAGCCAAAGCCAGACAGGCAGACAGACGGGCAGGCAGACAGCCAGCGCAACACAGCTAACAACAGCGGCCCAAACGCGTTGAATAGCGACGGCAAGAGACTAATAAAATTGATTTCGCCAATCGAAAAAGCAAACAAATTAAAAATCGTTTCCGCAGCCGCGCTCTTCATTAAAAGAAGGGTCACACTAATGTGTCGTGACTAAAAAACATTTGGTTATATTTTTTTTGCAAACGGCTGAGTAAGCGTAGAAGAGTGCAAAAAACGTACAAAAGAAAGAAAAAAAGGAGCCAAGGAGCAACGAACTGTGTGTGCGGTGTATGCTCTGAGTGTAAAAGGGTAAGCACTATATACATTTACGTTTTCATGCTTGATGTTTTTGTTATTGCTGCTGTATAGACCACATGCTCTTATTGTCTCACTCACACTCGTACTGTATATATGCTGCTGCTGTTGCATTATCGTTAGCGGTGGCGGCGACGACAGCAGGTTTATCGTTTGTTTTTTTTTAAATTTTTTATTTGCATTTGCATTGCCAATGTTTGAAATATGTTATTAACACATCAACAATAATAATTTTTGTACTTGCGTTGTTGTACTGCATTGCTTTAGCGTTACGTGTAAGGGAAAAACATTATATTAAAAGTCTGGCTCGATAAATGGAGCGCATGTGGCAACGCTGTGCCACCGCCAGACACACACGCACACTTACACTCACACTCGCATACAAACATACTGCGAAAAGAATAGCACTAGAAAGAAGAAGAACCAGCGGCAAACTTCTCGCGCGGTGGATAAAGTGCAGCTAATTTTTATTAGTCAAATAAAGCGTTTGGTGTAAAAATCGAATATCGCATCGATAGCCAACGCAACAACGTTTAAATACTGTAAATACGACAGAAAATACAAACAAGCCTATAATTCAGTCAACCATACACAAACAGTTCTGCGAGTGCGTATACGTATAAGTGTGCTTGTGTGTGCATGTGTGTATGAGTGCGAGCGAACGTGTGGCTGTATGTTCGCTATTAAACGGCACATTTTACTGTGCCTTTTGACGACTCGAGACTTAATAAGTGTGCTGCAAATGTCGTGTTTATTTGTCCAAGCTCTGAAAATGTATAGCTTATAATTAGGCTGGTGTGTAGCTTATAATAAACTACGGAAATAACAAAGCAGAGTGCGCGTGTGTCGCCCGATGCCCCTCTCTTTCTTTCCTTTTATATATATGTGTGTGTTAGTGCGTTTGTGTGAATGGTTTTTGTTGTTATAGGCCACTTTAAAAAAAAAACTGTTACCAAGCATTTTACTCTTTTGATGTGCACCTGCTCAATCCCTTATTATCTATAAAAATAGGAACAGCACAAATTGCCATAATATGTGCAGTTTGCATTTGCAATGCTTTTGTTTTCTTCTCTTTCCTTTTCTATTCTGTATTTTTTTTGGTAGTGCTGCCAGGCTTCTCTGTGTCAGCCATTGTTCTTCATTTATTACACGAAGACGCCACCGCCGCATACTTGTGTCTTATGTGTGCTGTTACAGTGCGTGTGTGTGTGTGTGTGTGTGTGTGTGTGGGTCGCGCCGTCGTGTGTTGTTGATGGGGTCGTTAGGCGGGGGCGGGGGCGGGAGCGTAAGCACATACAACTCACAGAGAGTAGTATCTATTGCCATCTCGCTCGCACGCTTGTTGGTTGAATCTAGGCTGAAGTCTATGCTTTGCTCGCTCTTTATTTTATGGACATGGGGCGGCTGTATAGCCCCCATGGAGGTGTGCATTCATACATACATACATGCACATATACATACATACACACGCATGCATGCATCAATGCGACCCGGCGGCCCACGTACCAAAACAAAAAAAAAAAACAATACACGAAATTTGCAACAAACAAATGAAGCGGCAGCAGCAGCCGCAGTTGCAGTAGCAGCTTACAATATGACACCCCCACCCCACCCAATTACACACCCTCTTTTAGTAAGTCTCTCTCTCTTATTCGCTCTTGCTATTAGTCGTTTTACAGCTCACACAAGAAGACTGAGAACAAATACAGCAACACACACAGAAGACAAGTGAAGAGGAAACTACAAGGAAAGGCGCCTAGGAGGCAACTAAAAGAGATCTCGACCTCCTCGACATCGACATCGACATCATCTGACTTTCGGACGTCTGCAAATATCCTGCATCACACACTTAAAGCGAATCGAGAGCGATTGGCGTGAAACGCGTGGCGGCAGTAGGCGGCAAAGGAAGCTAACGCTAATGAGGATCTATTGGCAGCATGAGTACACTGGGGGGAAGTAGGGGAGAGCGAAATGCCAAGCCCAAATTCACAGCGTTGGATATAAATCGCATGTACAAGAACAGCCGAGTAAGAACAACAAAAACTAAATAATAATTTTAAAAACCCATTCTTTTCAATGGCTAACTTAAGCAATTTCCATCTCAATCAATCTCCATCTGCGCACATTTCTTAACAACTTTTGCAGGGCGAATCGAGTGAACCATCTGCCCAAAAGAATCAAGTGCCGCGTAAACATGGAATGCAAATATTGGGAAAAGTGCCTTCAGCTAGGCGGCCACCGGCCAATCTGCCATCCCTAAAGGCCGAGACCAACATCAGCAGCAGCAGCAGCAGCAATAGTGCAACGCCTTTAAACAATAATAACACCAACAACAACAACAATCTCCTAGCATCTGTTGAAGGTAAGTGAATTAGATATGAAATGAGACTTAAGTAAATTGTCTTTCCTATGCTGTATATTGCAGGCAACAGCAGCAGTACGATCGGCAGCGGCTGTAGCGCAGGAGGTGCGTCGGCAAGTGGTGCGGGTGCAAACAGCGCCGGTCACAACAACATTGCCACTGGACACAGTAGCGGCATTAGTGCAGCAGGAGGATCAGCTCTTGGTCACCATCACAATAACGCTAGCAAATACAATAACAACAGCAGCAGCAGCAGCAACAACAGCAACAATAACAGCACCAGCAACAGTAACAGCCACAGCAGCAGCAACAGCAATAACAATAAGAATTCGAAATTAATAAATAACTCGGCGACAAGCGGAGGCACATCGTCTGGCAGCGGCGGCGCAGGATCTGGTGGCGGTGGTGTTGCTGCTAGCGGCAGCGGCGGTCACGCGAATAACTCACCCAAGACATGGTCAGCGATAACGACAGGACACGAACGTGCAGGCGGCACCGGTGGCCATGGCGGCCATGGTGGCCATTATGGCAACCGTCAGACGCACCATCATCAACAGCAGCAGCAGGTGGTGCCGCACTATCAGAGTCCACAGTTTCAATACGAGTTTCCCACATTAATGGGCGGCAGCGGTGGCGCTGCGTCCTCAGGTGGTCATGCGGGCGCAGCCGGCGGCGGTGGCAAATCATCAAAGGATCAACAGGCGCATTACCAGGGCCAGCAGCACGCACATCATCACCAGAATCATCATTATCAACAGCAGCAACAGCAGCAGCGAGATTATCGCGATCATCATGGCCATCATGGTCGTCAGTTTGGCGGACATGGCGGACATGGCGGCGGACACCATTTGCATCGAGGCAGTGCCACCAATGCGGATTCCGGCAGTTACAGAGATGGCAGCGACGACGTCGGCGGCGGCGGTGGTGGCAGCAACGAACTCAGCGAGATGAGCCTGCGGCCCCAAAACGATCCAGCTGCTTGGTTGCAGCAACAGGAGAAGGCCGCCAAGGAGCTGGCATTGAACCAACAGGGCCAGGGCCACCAGATATCGGCCAATGGGAGCGGTGCGGGCGCAGGATCGGGCGGCAGTGTACCACTGCCCATACTCTCGCTAATGCCGTCATTCATGCGTAGCGGCGCACCGCTGCCCGCCTCCGGCATCGGCATCGGAGGTGGGCCCACAATGGCAGCGGCTGTGGCAAATGCAAATGCATCCAGCATTGCCTCCGATCTGGTTTCGTCGGCGCCGGCGCCCTATCAAAATGGCATTGCCGGCAATCGATCCGCCTCGCCGGCCATTCTGGGCAGCTTTCGTGCTGCGGCTGCCATACCGAAGCGACCAGCGATGACGACGCCACCACCGTCCGTGACGATGGGCGGAAGTGGTGGGGGTGCCACGACACCACCGCAGCAACAGCAGCTGCAGACGAATGGGCCCGGTGGGCGCAAGGACAAGGACAAGGATTATGTGGTTGAGCCAGAGGTGGCTCAAATGCAACGTCCCATTATACGGGAAGAGGATCTGGAGCGCCTGAATGCGATTGCAAAAGACGATAGCTGGACGAAACAGGATGAAATTGACTACACAAAGAAACTAACGTTTTCGGATGACGAGGAGCACGTCAGTTTGGAGGATCAGCAGCACCACAACAGCCATAATAAGCAGCAGCAACAGCAGTCAATCCAATCCAGCTCCAGCAGCAAGTCGTCGGGCAGCAGCTCGTGGCAGCGTGGCAAGGACAGCAGTGAGCGCGACTTGGATGGCCCAGCGGATCAGGCTCAGGGTCCGGGTCAGGAGCAACGACAGCAGAATGGCCATCGAAGCAGTGCGGGCAATGTGGTTGTTGGCACTGGTGGTATTGCTCTCGATGCCGGCGTCTATGAGCGTGTCAAGCAGCGCAAGGAGGAGGAGGAGCGTCGCCAGATGGAACGAAAACAGGCGGCAGCAAAAAAGCTGCAGGAGCTGGAGATGAAGATGAATAGCAAGAAGGCGCTGAGTGAGAGCAGCAGTGGCACCACGGCCACGGTTAGCAGCGAGGTGCCAGCGGTGCCCCTGGGCAATGTCAGCGAGGATGAGGGCGGAGGTGGTGCTGGACAGCAGCAGCAACAGCTGCAGCAGCGGCGACCACGTGGCAGCATCTCCAGCATGGGCAGCGGCAGCGGTGGCGGTGGCGGTGGCAATGGCTCCTCTGCCTCAGTTCCCGTTGCGGCACCCGCAGCTGTTGGCGACTATGGCCAAAAGCCCGTCTTCATGACGCATTTCCAATCGAATTTACCGCCGCGTTTTCAGCGCCAGCAGCAACAGCAGCAGCAATTGCCACGCGGTGGTCTCGAGAAGAGCGCCTCGGCCAGTAGCGCCTTCGAGAGCAGCAACTCGCGCTATCTGCAAAAGGGCGGCAATGGCAACGGCTCCAATGGCAGTGGTGGCAGCAGCGGTGGTGGCGGCGGTGGCTCCGGCAGCGGTGTCCGCAGCATCTCCAGCGGCTATGCGCGAGTGGGCAGCAGCAGCGGCAGCTACGGACGTAATCGTCATGATAGTGCCAGAGGAGGCGAGGAGCAGGATGCGGCATCAGTGGGTGCAGCCAGTGCACGCGAGCTGGAGCAGTCCAGATATGCGCGTGGCCAGGAGTATCGCAGTGGACAGCAGCAGCAGCAGCAATTGATGCAATCGCGCAGCATCTCGGAGAATTCGCATCGCAAGACGAGTGTTTCCTCTGGGGATGATGTGCTCATGGGAGGTGGCGGCAGTGGTGGTGGCGGTGGCTCGTGCTCATCCTGGGCGGAGCAAACGGATGCGGAGCAGAAGCATCATCGTCATCGCGAGGAGAGCTTCTCATCCACGCACAGCCACGACTCAGCCGTGCAGATAAAGATACTACAGCGGCCAGCACGACAGCCAAGCCTCAGCGAGGAGAAGCCCAGCACGCTCATCCAGCAGAAGCAGCCATTGGAGTCCATGCAGCCCATGCAGCCCACACAGATATTGAGGCGCAGCGTGGAGCCCGTTGACAAGTCGGAGGAGAAGACGCTAGATCGCGAAGCTGGCGACAAGGCTGCAGAGACGGAGGCGGCCAAGCTGACAGGATTCTCGGCCGTCAAGGATGATGACAAGGAGGCGTCACGCAACTCAACGATAGCCTCCACGGCAGCAGCAGCCGCAGCCCAGTCTGCAGCTAGCAAGCGGCCCAGTCCACGAGGTGGACGCGGCGGGCGTGAGGAGCTGCATACGACGAGGGGTGCGGGCAGAAGCTATCCGGCCAGTGGAGCTGGCGGTGGCAGCAGCTATCGTGGACAGCGCAGCAACAGCGACTGGAGCAGTCGCAACAGCAGCGGCCGTCGCTACTATGGCAGCGGCGGTGAGCAGTCTGAGCAATCCGAGGACGTGGACGAGGATTGCTACAGCAGCAGTGGTGGTGGTGGCGGCGGTGGTGCGTCGCGACGAAGTCCCAAAGTGCAGACTCGCTCCGATCAGAGCAGCAACAGCAGCGGCTCTGGTGTCACAGCTTCAGCTGGATCGGGAGCAGGAGCGGGTGTTAACAAGGCGGGCTTTTCGCCCAGGGGCGAGCCGTCGCGACGTGGACGCGGTGGTCTCTCCAGTGGAGGCAGCTCCTCGTCCGGTTTCCGACGACAGCCAGCGAGCGGAGGACGTGCCTACGGCCGTTTGGGCTATGAGGAGTACAGCAAGCGGAACTCAGAGTCGGAGACGGGCAATTTGTCGGATCTGGACAAGACCAAGCAGAATCAGCTGGCGCTCAGTGCTGGACTGCACAAGGGCAAGGACGAGAAGGAGGAGCTGTTGGCGGACAAAGAGAAGACCGCCGGCAGCAGCAACAGCAACAACATCATAAGCAACATTAATATACCCAACACTGCCGTGGCCAAGGAGGAGCCACACAAAGATGGGCTTGCAACTGGTCCAGCGACGGGAGCCGGAGCAGTAGCAGCAGCAGCAGCAGGAGCAGGAGCCAGGCCGCCGCCAGGACTGAGCACAGCTACCTCCGCCGCCGTTGCCTCTGTTGGACTGCCTTTATTGGCTGCCCCAGGCAGCGATGTGCCCGGCAAGAAGAAGACTAGCGATTGCACAACAATTGTGCCGCCAGTGGCAACAGCAACAACATCAATCCCAGCAGCAGCAGCAACAACGGCGCCAATTGGCGACAAGTCCAAGCTATCTGCCATTGGCGACAAGAGTTCCCTGGGTGTGGGCGTGGTCGTCGGAGCGGGCAATCTATTGATAGACGCCAATGCTCCAGTGAACACCATCATCTTTGAGAACTCCACGTACAAGCAGCAGCAGCAGCATCAAGCGGCAGCCGCTGTGCCGCTCAAGCCTCAATCCCTGGGTGGAGCAGCCACCGCTGCAGCTGTCGAGAGCTTGTCGAGTGCGTTGTCCCAGATGAGCTTCGGCGGCAATGATGATGAGCAACAGCAGCAGGACATGAAATTGGGATTCAGCTTCAGCGACGATGCGGCAACGCTCAAGGTGGTGGACAGCCTGGAGGCGGCCAGCAAGGCGGCCTCCCAGCACCAGCAGCAGCAGCAGCATCAACAACAACAGCAGCAGCAACAACATCAGCAGCAGCAACAACAGCAGCAAAACAATTCTACGGCGGATCTGAACATGAAAATAGCCAGCGTCAAAAAGGTGTGGGAATCGGCCACGCCCATGTCGGAGACAACTCAGCAGTCAACAGCGCAGCAGCAGCAGCAGCAGCAACAGCAACAGCAGCAACAACAACAACAGCAGCAGCAGCAACATCACCAGCAGCAGCAGCAGCAGCATGCGCAACAGCAACAACAGCAGCATTCTCAGCAACAACAGCAGGCGGCGGCCGCAGCAGCAGCTGCAGCTGTTGCCGCCGTTGCCCAGCAACAACATGCGCAACAACAACAGCAACAATCGCAGCACAGCCAACATGGACAGCAGCAGGTGTCCAGCTCAGTGGTGGATGACAGTGGCAGCCACATCAGCGGCGCCTCCTTTGTAGCCGCAGTGGCTGCCTCGCAGCAGCAGCTGCACCAGCAACAGATGTCGCACTATGCCGTCTCAGCGGTGCACATGCAGGGCCATCACCAGCAGCAGCAGCAGCAACCGTCACATCATCAGCAGCAGCAGCAGGCGCATCATGCTCACCATGCCTTGTCCTCGCCGGGACCTGTTTATGGCAGCCATGGCTCGCCCTTCGATACCGGCTCGCTGGACCAACAATTCCAGCAGCAGCAACAGCAGGACGACTATCCCAGCCCGCAGCAGCAGCAGCACTCGCAGCAGCATCAGCAGGCAGTGAAGGCCAAGCAGCTGCACGCCGGGCTGGGCATGTCGCCGCCGCCTAGCCACCAGCAGCAACAGCAGCAACATCAATCCCAGCAGCAGCAGCAGCATCAGTCCCAGCAGCAGCAACAGTTGCCATTCTATCAGGCATCGCCGCAGTTTGGTGTCGGCGGCATTCCAACGATTCCCAGCCCGCCGGCGGTTGTGTTCAACTCATCGCAGCTGGCGCCGCCGCCGCCGCCGCCATCGCAGGCGGGCAATCTGTACGCTTCATTCCATTCGCTTGATCATTCGAACCGCTCGCCCGCCTATTCAGCGGCAGCGGCAGCGGCTGCGGCGCATTGCCTGCCCAGCCATTATGCGGCTGCAGCGGCGGCGGCAGCGGCTGGCGGTGCCTTCAATGCGTACGCCATGCAAACGCCGCATGGACATGGCGGAAATATGCCGCCGCCGCCGGCAGCGCCCACGCCGGACATGTACTCCAATATGCCGTCGCAGTACCGGATTGGCAGCGGTCCCTTTGGCCAGCCGCAGCCGAATTCACAGCAGCTGAATAATCCGAATGCTGCTGCCGTAGCCATCATATCCTCCAACAGCAGTTCCATGATGTCATCAGGTGCGGCCAAGCCGCCCAGCCAGCAGCCCATTGGCGCCATTGGCTCCAAGTCGGCGGGCAGTGGTGGTGGGCCAGGACCCGGTCCAGGACCTGGACCCGGACCCGGCTCGGGCCCCTATGCGGGCTACATGAACATCTATCCGCCGCATCCGGGCCAGGGTGGACCGCCGCCCGGCGCCCATCAGCTGCAGTCGAACAGCTACTACTCGAATTCGGCGCCCGGAGGTCCGAGCGGTCCACAGTACTATGGTGGGCCACCTCAGGGCGCTGGGGGCGGTGCCCAGAATTACGGCCTGGCCACCGCAGCCGGCATGTACGGGGGCCATCAGGGTGGGCCGCCCGGCTCGAATGGTCCGCCTGGTCCCCAGTCGCAGCACACGATGGGCAACTTCAATACGCAGTTCATGAACTCGCAGCTGTTGTCGGCGGCGGGCATGAGCCAGTTCCGAAGTGGCCCGACGCCCGGCGGCGGTTACTTGAAGAACAGCCAGGGCCAGGGACACATGCAGGACTCGGTAAGGAGTGAACCACGACCACTATCAACCACACACACACCACTCTCTAACTACCACAATCTGCCCATGTATAGCCACATGAAGATTCCCTCTCCCAGCAATTTGTATTAAGTTTGTACGCTTTTGCCACCCCTAATCCCCTAATCCCCTCAGCTTCATATTTAATCACAGCCAGTCTATAATCTGGGGATCGAGATATTTGTCCTAGAACTAAATATCATATAATGTGCATTAATTTTAATAAAAAGTATCAAGTAAAAAGAGTTTTCACAAACTAGATCGAAAAGAAAAACCAAATAAAAATGTTTCCATACTCGATGGCGGATCGAGTATACGTGTCCGCCGGGAGGGTCGAAAATTGAAATACTCTAGTCTAATTATATATAGCAATGGTAACATATAAACGAAAGTAAAACTTACCGAATCGTTAACGTAGTTCACATTATTATGATTTGTCCTTGAAATATTCACAAATCATGGCTATTTGACAGGTAAATGAAAAGACAAAACAAGATTTAAGATAGTTGCCTAGTCCTCCTCTTTTCCGATTCTTGATGGTTTGTTGGATATCTGAGATACTGAGATGGTATTATAGTTCTTAGACATATAGAGTTCGGCTCTCTCTCGGAAATCCTCTCACTCTCACTTTAATGTATATAGTTTATTGGATATCTAAGATACTGGTATTATAGTTCCTAGATATATATATATATTATATATATATATATATATAATTATGTAGACATCCGCTTTAAAAAGTCTGGATTTTGTTTGCAGTTTCTTGGAAACCCTTTTCTATTTTTGTTATTTAATAAATGTGGACTTTATCTCGGAAGCTCTTTCACTCTCACTGTCACTTTCATTCCTGTAGTTTGTTGGATATCTGAGATACTGGGATATGGTATTATAGTTCTTCGATATATATATAATTAAATAGACTTCCGCTTTAGTAAAAATAGACTTCTTATTTCGGAAGCCCTCTCACTCTCACTGCCACTTTCTCTTTCGCCTTTAGTCTATTTTTCATTTCTGTTGAAGTTGACGTTTGTTGCACTGACAGGACCTTCGATATCCGCAGGGGGCTGCCCCCTAACTATTTATCGATAATATGTCAAATTAACGATCTGTCAGTTGAAATATTTAATTAGCTTAGGCACACTAATGTCCACAAAGACTTTATCAATGTATTTGTTGTGGCCCGTCATCTAATACGTTTCCCATTCCCCCCACTTGCAGATGGGCAGACAACTGAAGAGTCCATTGAGCGCTGACATGAGCCTGGGCCTGGCCAAGCAAGGGCAGTCGCAGCCAAGTCCGCCGCATCACAAGAACTATGGCGGCGTAAGTAGCCTTAACTGCAACGGCAACAACAACGGCAGCAGCTCACAGTCCGCCAACCGATTCACTGACCCTTCTCAATTCTTTCATGCGCAGTGGGATCTGCAGAATCAGGTGCTGCAGCAGCAGCAACAGCAGCAGCAGCAACAACAACAGCAGCAGCAACAGCAGCAGCAGCAGCAGCAATCTCAGCAGCAGCGGCAGGGCGGCAACGGCAGCAACATGAATGCACTCGGCGGTCGTGGCAGCGGTGCCGTTGGCAGCGGCTCCGGCGGCTCTCAGGTGGTGGGCGGTGGTGGTGGCGGCAACGGTGGTGTTGGCAGCGTGGGCCAGAGCAGCAACAGTGCCCAGGGTCGATATCCGGCGCCAATACAGCGACCAAACAACTATCCACAGCATCCGCAGCAGCAGCAGCAGCAGCAACAACAGCAACAACAACAGCAGCAGCAACAACAACAACAGCAGCAGCAGCAGCGGGAACAGGCAGCGGCGGCGGCGCAGCGCGCCCAAAGCATGCGCCAAGTGACAGGAGGTGGAGCGGCCGGCAGTGCCGGCAATAGCAATGCGCCCGGCGTGCCACCTGGCGCCAACAATGGCGGCAACGGCGGCCCTGGTGGCCCAGGCGGTGCCGGCGGCGGCGGCAATTCGCCGGCAGCGGCAGCGACGGCGCAGCTCAGCAAGCCCTACTATTCAAATAATGCGGCGGGCGCTGGCGGCGCCAACCGTGGTGAGTGGCATGCCAATTGAGCCTTCGATTGAACCAATGGCGGCATCGCACACGAACACACACACGCATACAGATAAAGAGACACTCTCACACACAAACACACACACATACACAGATCTAGGCGCGATTCAGCAATGAAACATTGAAGCGACAAAGCAAGCGAAATATTTACTTATACATACATAATACACACACACACACACACACACACGCATATAAGCAGACATATACACATATATATATATACAACACTAAAGAGAGAAAGAAGAACGGTAACAGCAGAGAATGCGAATTATTAGCGAAAGCAACAAGCAATGAGAGAAACGAATTAACAAAAGCGCAAAAATAATTAAAACTTCAGCAAGAGAAATCGAAAATATATAAAAAATAATAAAATGCAAAATGTCAGCTAAGGCCGTAACAAAAAAAAAAACACAAACTTCAAATATGAAAAAAGAAAAAAAAAAACACTAAAAATCCAATATATAAGCATAAAAAAAGAACAAGAACAACAACAACACCTTGATTTAAAAATCAAGTAGGGGGCAAGCCACGCCCACAAAGCAAACAATATGATGAGATGATGATGATTAGAATGATGAGATGGGATGATTATGATGAGATGATAATGATGATGAGAGAGATGAATACGAAAAAACGTGCGAAGAAATTGTAAAAGAAAACAAAACAAAAAAGTGAAAAAAACAGAGTATGAAAAAAGTAATTTTTAGTTTAGTTGGGTTACACACACACAAACGCATACGTATACATATATATATATGAACATATGGATTGAATCTGCAGCTGCGTTAAAGTAATTTAAACAAAAAAAAAAAAAAAAAACAATTGACAAACGCCAATTCCCAAACACACACACACACACATACACCACACTCGCATATACACACACGCATATTTACACACACACACGTACACAGCAAAACAAAAAGTAACAATCAATATTATGCTTTTCATTTATTAAAATATTCACATTAAATCTATTTTATATTATAATTATCATTTTTTTTAAATGTATTGTGTTAACTTTTAGCGTTTAGTTTATGTTAAAAAAGAAAAAAAAAAACAAAAAAAAAGAAACAAGAAACAAAAAACAAACACAACAGAACGATTATTAAATAGAATGCTGAGTGTATTTTTTGTCAAACAAATCTACAAATACATAAATATACATTTAGACACATACATACAAAAATGCATACATACATACACACATACAAACATACAAGCATAAATATATACTTATTATTTTCATTGTAGTCAGCATTTGATCTTGATTCTATCTATAATTTAATTTTTTTTTTAAATTTCTTGTAACTGCAACACACAGATGAGAATCAATTGGACTTACTCTAAATATTTGTTAATTATGATTATGCTGCAATTATTTAAATTACATATACACATATATTATATATGCATCCATCGAATCGTATATCGCTATCGTTATCGATATCTATGCAAAAAGTGAGAAAGAGAGAGAGAAACGCATGCTTTGAAGTTTGTTCAAGCGCCAAGTAAAAGAAAGTGAGGACAGAAAACATATTTTGTGAATATTCAACACCAAGAATTAATCAACGTCACAAGTCGGACTTGCCGGGTCGTAAAATACCCTGTTAATTCAATACTACGCACACACAATAAACACACCCACACATATACATACACACATACGTACATACATACATATAAAACTCAACTTCGACTTATAAAAGTGTTCACATATGATGGCGCTCGGGTGCCAGCCAGTGCTGCCCATCGCCTTTAATTTATGCTGGCATGACACCTACTATTGATTATTTGCTAAGTGCAAAAACGTTTTTTCACCAATTGATCGCAATTTTAGCCACTTTTAGAGCTTAGAGCGAACAATACCAATGGGGTCAGTGCGCCAGCGTTGTTTGCAGTTGCCGTTGCTGCTACTGCAAAAAATATCTATTTAGTATTAGCCCGCCCCCTCGCCCACTGCATCACAGATCCGTTTTATGATCGAGGTAGAAAGGGGAGGGGAGTGGAGAGCTGGTGCTGGCAAAATTGGAACTGTAATCTTATATAGCATTTTTTATTTTTGTTGCATATGCTCAAACGATGAAATTGGTCTAGAAAAAAACAAAGAAACTGAAAATGATTATGTAACTGTAACTTAACATGGATATAGAATATGCATATACAAACACATACAATATAGAATGAAAATCCAAGTGAATATGAAAGAAAACACTCCAATTTTTAATGAGAAACCCCACACACACAGACACACACACACACACATACAATAAATATTGAGTACACACACATATTATGCGATAAAAAGTAGTAGAACAAATATTGAAAGGACAAAACCGATAGATAACAAGCAATTAAAACATACCTTAAATACCTATGCATATATGTATATATATATATATATTTATTTATTTATATGTATACATACATATATGCATAGGAGTACATTTGTATGTATTTTCGCACTTCGCTCGGCTGCTGCTGCTAAAATTCAAATAAAATTTTAACGCATACATACGATATATGTTAATGTTTTGCCAGGGCAAACGTTTTAGTTATTAACAAAAGTAAAACAAATATGAAATCCAAGAGCAGATGCTGATGCTGATGCAAAATGGCCAGCGCTTGCTATTACACAATACATGTAAAAGATATATTTTATAGCTATAGCATAAACATAGAAATGATAAAATTATTAATTTATATATACGTATATATATATACATATATATTTTAATTGCATATATGGTTTTTCGTTTCTATCTCTACCAAGCAACAAGTCAAGTACATGGGCATATAATACATACATACACGTACATATATGTAAACCATTTTTACATTCGATTCATTCAAATTAATTTTTAGACATACTGAAATTTCGAAAAACTGAGCTAAAACAAAATAAAAGAAAAATAATAAAAAAAAAAACCAAAAAAAAAAAAAAAACAAAAAAACAACCCAAAACGGAACATTTAAAGCAAGTTCGATTAAATGAAATAAAAACTTTAAATAAATAAAATATTTAAAACAAAAAAAAAAATACCAAAACCGAATTTACAAATTTGCGACATTCAACTTCATCGTGTGATGAAAAGCTTTAAGATGATATGGCAACCATTTAGAGCGAGAAGTACGCTAAACTGCAAGCATGAGCAGAATAGCCTGCTCGCCGCTGCGAAGGGCAGAAGAGTGACACAATAACAGTGGGTTGCCTGTTAGCCTGTTAACTACAATAAAAATATTTTTGCCAGGCGATTGCTATGACATGTGCTCCTCTAGTCTGTCAATATAAGAGACGATTCATTTCTACAGCAATCGGAATACACTGATGCCCGCTGGAGATGCCAAAGTATAAATGTTTGCCAAAATCTCCTATTGACCTACATACAAATATATGTATGTATACATGTATGTAGCTCTCATATGCAGTGGCTGCAGGTGAAGCCTATGTAAAGTGACTGCTGCATATTCTGTTGCACGCCTGATAACATTACATAATGAAATGCAGTGTGCTTTCCGTGTACTAGATTTTTAAATTGTTTATTCCTTTAAGATGTTGCACTACACATATGTAAAATATACATGGCTCCTGCACCTGCCACCAGCTACTGGAAGCCAGGAGCAAGCGTACGTCTAATAGGCTGCACAAATCAGAGTACGTCATCTACTTCTTCTTTGGCTTCAGGATCTGGTAGGCGATGAGCAGGCCCATGACAGCGTAAGTAGCCTTGGCCACCTGCAATAAGTTACGACAGTAATTAGCTAAAGCCTAAAAGTAGTTGCTAGATATTGGCTGTTGGATGGACTTCACTTACATTGGCACGGCCGGACATGGTATTGCCATTGAAGATTTTGGACAGACCGGTCAGTTTCTCTTGTTCACCAGCCATTGCTACAATCGTTATGCAAATATTGAATTTCAATTTTAAGTAATTTTGTAGCAGGTTACTGCTGCGTTAACTTACTTTCAGTTTGTTTTGTGACGAGCTGAAACTATTTCAATTGACAGTAAAAAAGACGAATAGGTTATACAACTGTGCCTGTGCTGCCACTACGTTCGGATGCCGTGAAGCGCTGCCACTTAGCGCAACAAACACATCGTTGTTGATGCAGCATTGCGTTAATTATCGATTAGTGTTAAATTTGATTTAGCGCCAAATTTAAAATGTGTAAATACAAAAAGAAAAGAAAAAAGTACACATTTGCATATATTAATGGTTGATAGCAGTTGCACTAATTGCATAGTTTTCTTAAACTGCACGCAAGTCAAATGTCAATAGCAGCTTTCGCAAATCTCACCTAATTGCAAGGATTAGGTGCTTATAATACGCTCATTGAAATTATATAGAGCAGCCTGAGAACCGGCGCAAGTGAAAAGAAATGCTGGGCGTAAATTACAAAGCGCAGCCATCAAGCGTTGTCATTAAAGCTGCCCTGCTGAATTCCTCGAATAGCTCTTCAGCTCGAAAATGGCATACAGTGCAAGCATATTCAATTAAAGTCCCGCCCGCTCCTTCAAGGTGCTAGACAATTAATTCTAGGCCAGCTACAGCGTCCACAATGCTGGTTGTATGTCAACTGATTGCCACGCCCACTTCCGACTGTGGATGTGTGGGTTTCGTGCAGCATATAAAAGTCGTTCACATGCTGCCAGCTGCACGAATCAACTGCAGCAATGGATGCGGCTTACTTTCTACGCGTGCAGGTCCTGACATTCCGGCTAATGGGTTTCGACTTGTGGAAAGACAGCGGCACAAACGATCATCCGGCGATAACGCTCATAGTCATTGGCATGATGAGCTCATTTCTGGCTCCGCTCTTCTTCTCCATACTGTATAACGTGACCAATGTTAGCATCATGAGCGACGCTATGGGCTCGCTGCTGGCCATCATTCTGACCATCGTCAAGTATTCGGTATTTGTCTACTATCGCGAGCACTTTGTTCATCTGATCTATCGAATTCGCGATATACTAGAGAAGGGTAAGTGTTGTGGTCAAATGGTTCCTACACCCTGAAGTATAACAGGCAGAAGGAGGCGTGGCAGACCCCATAAACTATATATATTTCTGATCAGTGTGACGAGCTTGTCCATCTAGCCATGTCCGACCATCCGTCCGTCCGCCCATTCGTCCGTATGTCCGTCCATCTTTCCGTACGTCGAGATCTCGTAAGCCACATAAGCTAGCGACTTCAAATTTGAATCTCCGAAACTTAATCTCCTCCTGATTTTCTGTGTGTTGCAGAGATGCGAGCATTGCCGGAGGCAACAGCCATTGTGGAAACGGAGAATCGCAGCGATCAATCGCTGAGCCTGACATACATGCGCAGCTTCTTTGCCGCCTGCCTTTTTGCTGGCATCAAGCCGATCGTCATCATGTTGACGACGCGACTGCGAACGGGTCGCACCCACCTGGAGCTGCCCCATTCGGGCGTCTATCCGTGGAACGACCAGGCCGTGCTGCCCTATGCGCCCACCTACCTGTGGAACCTGATGGCCAGCTATGGCGCCGTGACCATGTCCCTGGCCATGGACACGCTGCTCTTTGCCTTCACGTACAATGTGTGCGCCCTGTTCAAGATTGCCCAGTATCGCATACGGCATTTGGAGCCCAGGAGTGCGGAGCCGCGTCGCGAGCTGGCGGAGCTGGTGCAGGTGCTGCAGCTGCACCAGATTGGCTTGCTTATCGGCACCCAGCTGGGCCAGAGTCTGCGACCGCTGGTATTCATGCAGTTCTTTGTGACGGCACTGCAGCTGTGCTTTCTTGGCTTTCAGCTGGCCGACCTGTTCCCCTCGCTGGTATGTATTTACTTCGTCTTCTTTGTCAGCTCGCTGCTCATAGCGCTGTTCATATATTCGCACTGCGGCGAGAATATGAAGCAGGCTAGTGCCGACTTCGCCATTGCCCTCTACGACAGCAACTGGGTGGACTTTGCCCCGGCGACCAGGCAGGCCCTCATCATGGCCATCATGCGCGCCCAGCGCCCTTGCCAGCTGACGGGCTACTTCTTCGAGCCCAACATGGCCACCTTCTCAGCGGTGCGTAGCCAGCTGGAGGACCCTCGACCCTCGAAGTGGAGTCTGGATTAATATCTAAAAACCTTTTTTGCAGGTGGTTCGCTCGGCCATCTCCTATGTTATGATGCTGCGCTCCTTCAATGCGACGGGACAGCAGTGAGCAGTAGTTTATTTCGACTGTTAAATTGAAAATCTAAATTATCAACAACAAATAAACTTATCATATATAAAACTTTTTAGTACATTTGCTTATTACTTAGTATAAGACAGATTGCAAATAAAACATAATATATAATAATATACATATTATTATAAATAATAAATTGAAAAAATTTGTTTCTGTTGAAAACTGTTTTTTTTTTATTTAACATTTTTTTATGTTAATAGCAAATATTTTAAATATTATTACAAAATTTTGTTGTTTATTAAAAATTGTTTGTATGTCATTTAATATTTTTTTTTATAGAAAATAGTTTAAATATAATAACAACAATTGTTGAAAATTGTATTTATTTTAAATAAAATTTTGTTTTATGTTAATAGCAAATTGTTAAATACCAAATATTAATAAATTTATAATTTAATTTGAACAAACAAATTGAAGTCATTTTGGCAGAATTATAATCCTATATTTATAGTAAACACTTTAAATATTATGAAAAAATTTTCAAATAGCTTAAATATTATAAAAAAATTTGTGTTTGTTAAAAATTGTTTTTATTTTATTTAAAATCATTTTTTTATGTTCATAGCAAACTGTTTAAATATTATGAAATTTTTTTGTTTTTGTTGAAAATGAAAACAATTTTAAATTTCTATTTTATTTAAACCAAAATCGACGAAGAATATAAATTTTTTATGGCGTCTGCCACGCCTCCTTCTGCCTGTTACATACTTGTAACAAAACCATTATGCCCTGATTTTCAATAAGTTCAGGGTATAAAAATAATAATAATTATAATTATGGCAACTAAATTGAAGCTTTCTGCTCTTTAATATTGGTAATTGAAATGCTATCGAGCACACAGCGCACAGCTTGTGAGGTTATTAATAGACACTCGCGGTTACGCCTCCCGCTGGCAGGATGGCTGAGATGCTGGATTGCAGCAAGTAATTTTCCAAGTACAACAGGGCTCAAATTTCACAGATTACCTGCGGTTGCAACTGGCTAATGCCAGCAGGTGGGCAGGCCGGCTTCAGCCATAATGCGTCCAAGGTGCGTTAACAGCTTTTGCTAAGCAACGGGCTATCATTGATGGGCAGGTGCAGCAGGAGCAGCAGGAGCAGCAGCAGCAGCAGGAGCAGCAGGTGATTGGTATTTATGCATATCAAGTATACGCACCTTATCATAGCATGTGCCATGGCTATGGCATTGCTTTACTGCATTGAACTGCAAGTCGCTTTATTGAATATTCGACTTTTATATCTGCCTGCAACATTCAATAGGCTTTTAATTGGATTTTGTGAGCCATATTTCCGCCCAACTCCTGCCAGCCGGCTCTCGATACGTGACTTTTGGCATACATAAGGGCCACAGTTTGTTGTGAGCCAGTCGGCTATGCCCGTGCCGTGCATTTAATTATGTTCTTTTGTGCTCAGTTGTGCACTGCTATTGCTTGTTCTTTCAATTGTCACCAGCTAACTGAAAAGGCAAAGTGAAACCGGGGCGAGCAGCTTTGTGGTACCTGTTGAGGGCGGGCACGCACTAAGGCTCTGTCTAAAACTTTGTCCACTGCCAACTCAATTAGTGCAACCATAAATAACCCAAATAAACCTAACAGCTGCCTCCTGTCCCGCCTCCTCGCCCTCCTTCTCCTGCTGCTGCTGCTGCTGCTGCTCTTCTGCTCTTATTGCAGTCCGGCCAAGTAGTAAATGAAATATGAGCTATTGTTTTGGGCAATGCCATTGTAGTTGCTGCTGTTGCTGTTGCTGTTGCTGTTGCTGCTCCTCCTGCTACTCCTCCTCCTCCTGCTGCTGCTGCTGCTCCTCTGTTGTCTATGGGCGAAAAAGCGTAAGCTTCAAAGTGACTGTCAAACAATAAAAAGCCATGCAATCTGACTATTAAAATGCATGTCAGCTTTTACGCCTCGTTGCAGTTGCATTTGCTGCTGCTGCTGCTGCTGCTGCAACGCCTCCTGCATATGCAATGCAGCCGTATGCGGTCGACATTTAGATGCAAAATTGACCAAAAATCAACATTTATGTTTTCAAAAATATGCGTTGATTAAGAGGGAGCTTGGCATTATATAACAAGAACTTGCTAGCCCACTCTAACTCCCTCCTTCTCTCTCTCTCTCTCTCGCTTTTTATAAATAAATAAAAAGTTGGCAAAGTTTGCATTAATTAAAAAGACACGCAAGTGTTGAATAGAGCGCGACTCGCTGGAATTTACTCAATGCCACGTTGCCATTCGACCTTTTTCTTTGTTCACACACGCACACAACAACAACAGCAACAACAACAACAACAGCAACAACAGCGGAACAACTGCAGTACAGTCAACACTCGTCTATCCTCCACTGTCCGCTTTATCCTAGTGCATGTTGCACTACGGACTTGATTAACTTGGATTTCATTATTGAAATCGTAATGAAATTAAACTAGAGGAGAAAAAAAAATAGCTATGGCAACCGAAAGTGTGAACGAACTCGCAACAAAAGTCCGCAAACACAACGAGCTTTGCACTGATTACGTCCTTGGCCAAATCGAATGTGCATAGAGCAAAGTAATTAAGGTAAATGCTTGAGCAGAGTATTTTCAGCTGTTCAGATCTGAGGCGCCTTTAAAGGCGCTGCACGACGACTAAGAACGTTGCAGTCGGGCATAGCCGACTGCTTGATACTTTGTGCACACTTTGTGTTTATATCCTGAATCCATTGCAAATGGGAAAATTTAATTGTCACACTCATATGAATTTTGCCACGCCCCCATGGGCGTAGACATATAACTTGTAGCCAGTCTAGGGTCCCGTAACTGTAAAATGTGAATGCTAACGCTTTAAAAATGTAGAAATCACAGGGTATTTTATATAATATGCCACGCCCTTACAGAAGTGTATAAATAATTTGTAGGTCGTCTATAGAGGAGGCTAGCAGTAGCTCAACTTTAAAGGCTCTAGCTTAAAAACTGTAGAAAAAAACAGCTCCAGTGGCGTAGCGAGGGGGGAGGGGGTATGAGTGGGGTGTGACAATCCCCTAATACAAATATTTTTTCAGACTCGGCAATCTGTTTAAAATTAATCGGCAAATTCACAGTTTTGTTGACATATTTTTTTACATTGCTTACCTGTATTAAATAATTAATGAAGGACCATCAGTGCATTCGGAAATCAGAATATGGTTGAGCCGTATTGGGTATACATTTTTTTTTCTACATTATTTTTTTGTTTCCGTGTATTTAATTACAATCTGTCGACTTGACAATACAAAATTTGCATTACATAGAGATTGACAGTTTAAGATGTTTATATTTTGGGCTTCGTAAATTCATGGACTACGTCTTCAGAGCCATTACATCAGTCCACTGGCAGTAGGAATAGCAGAAATCAAATTCGCTTGCCGTTGCTAAATGCGCGAGGTAAATCGGCAACTCAATAAGAAGCATCCCCTCCTCGATACGCCCCTGTACAGCTTTACCCGATTTGGCACGCTCCAATAAGCGTAGCTATATCTGCCATATCTTTTTGTTATTGGGTTGCAACGCTAGTATTTATTAAAAATTTTTTTTTTTACTGGCATTTCAACTAACAGGATTTCAGACAAACCGGCTAATGAGTTTTCCGATTTTCCACGCCCCTAGTGGGCGGATAGGGAAATTCTGTACACTTTATCAGACGAGACTATACATGAGTATATATGCTGAATTTCAAGTCTCTAGCTTCAATAGGCTCAAAGCGGCTTGCATTTATACGGACAGACAGACGGACGGACAGCTAAACGGATATGACAAAAAACCACGCATTCCGATTTGCCACGCCCATAGCGGGCGTAGCGGGTAAATCTTGACACTTAATCAGACGAGGCTATACATGAGTATATATTGCGAGTCTCTAGCTGCAATTGCCTCGAAATGGTTTGCATTTATACGGACAGGCGGACGGACGGACAGCTATACGGATATGACAAAAAAACCACGCTTTCCGATTGAAAATCTTGACACTTTATCAGAAGGGGCTATATATGAGTATATATGTTGTATTTCAACTCCCTACCTTTAATAGTCTCAAAATGGTTTGCATTTATACGGACAGGCGGACGGACGGACAGCAAACTAACAAAATTTTTCCCATTTGAGAGCAAAGTATATAAAGGAAATCTGCCTTCGTCCTCTTGCGATTGCTATGACACTGGCCCGCTCACGAAAGTGAGCACAATTTGTGATTGCTCGATGCGCTTTTATTGGGCTGGCCATCGCCGCATGACGCTGATTAGATTCCTTGGCCAAAGGTGGCGCTAATGCCGGCCACAGAGATTGCCCATGGGCCCACTGTGGCGGCTGCAGTTGCTGCTGGCAAGTGTCAATCTATTTGTTGGCTTTCAATAATGCTGCGGTTAATGCGGCTGCTGCAGCGCGCCCAACTTGAGCCGAGTCCCAATCTCAATTTACAATTGACAGCCCCAACTGTGGTTTGTGCTTGTTGTGATGCCCGCTGCTGTCAATGCCGTGCGCTGACAGCCGTAGCCGTACAATGTCGACTCCTGCTTTGTAGCCCCAGGAATTAGTGCTGTGCAATGGCATCCAATAACAATTAGAGCATATTATGGTAATTAGTCGAATATTTATCAACAATAATTTGACTCCCTAATTGGATTAGCAAACAAAAGCCGCTTCGCTGCCAGCATTTACTAGCCGCAGCAGTTGAGTTGAGCCATGAAGTTATGTTTGACGCTAGCTAACCTTTGTCTTCTTGTCATACAGTCAATTAAATCTAACATACGAAATATTCAATGGCATCGAGTCGCTTTGCACAATTATTGTGAGCTCTATCTTGGCAAACAAAGCCAATTAGGACTGTATTTCACTTAACAAGTGACTGCATGTGGAATAGACAGACTCGAAGATATCCTGCAGAGCTGCTGTTTGAGTCATTCTGGACTTTCATTCACCTTATTTATATATTTATATATTTTATATTTTATATTTATTACTTATATTATATACTTATTACTTATACTTATACCACGTTTGCACCTGTCGATACCTGGTTTGCCACTGCATTTGTTCTGCCCATAGGAACTTTGGATTTTTTAAGAAGCTAGCAAACGTCTTTCTGTGTTGAGAAACTCTGTAAGATTTTTCTGTGATGGTAGTCCCGCCTTCGTCCATCCCCAGATTCGTCCTCTTTCCTCAGCTGATAAATGCGTTCGACGTTCTTTTTCTTAGAAAAAATATACAGTCTATGATGTGCTTTCTACAATATCTACTTAATTCGCTCTTAACTTAAATTGTCTATTTGTTTCGTATAAGACAAATTGCAAATAAAAATGTATTAAAAAAAAACTCTTAACTTTTTATTTTTCTACTTTCTCTACTAAAATACTTTCAATTTAATATTAATAATTAATAATATTAATTTCAATATAATACATACTTATTTAAAGAAATAGAAAAATTTTGTTTTAATTATTACTTTTTAAATTTATTTTGTATTTTATTTGTTGTATATTTTTTGTATTTTGTATTCTGCTACCTTTAATGACAACTTAATCTAGTTTTACATTTAGGGGAATAAGTAAGTGATCAGATATGATATATACATAGAATTAGTTTAACATAAATGGAAAAGGATTAATGCTAACAATATTTTAAAAAATTCAACTAAATATAATAGGAGCAATCTTTTAGAGAGAGCCAACAACGAGCAGATAATGTAATAGATGAACAGATAAACAGCTGACTCTTACAACTTCAACGATAGGTTAAGATTATGTAAGTGACAAACGCTGAGCCTTACAAACAGCAATTGGTTAAGAATAACGAAACAAAAAAAAACAACGCTGAAGCTTACAAGCTAACAGCAATAGATACACTAGATTTAAGACTTGAACTTAAGCATGAGTCTGGGTATAAGAACTTAAGCTTAGATGAATAAATTATAATATCAAACTGAACATTACCGCAGTCATGGAGCATATCCAATTCCATATAATTTTTTTGGTGAGAAAACTCTAATTTTATTTTAATAATAACTATTATTATTATTTTTTAATATTACAATTATTTATTTTATTTATAAATTAGCTTTTGCCGCAATGCAGCAAATTTCAAGAGCATATTTGCAGATAGGGCTGAAAACAGGCTTAGATATCGAAGCTTCGCTACACAGGGACAACTTTTTTCTGGCTGCAAGTAAACTTTTGTTTTAAATGTACTTATTTGATTGAATTTCTAGGGATGAAGATGCAATCATGACCTCTGCTACACAATTTAAGTAAAGTCTTTTCAATTTAAGGCGCAGTGGAAGGAGGTATTCAAGCTGGTATTGAAAATATTCAAAGAACGTATGTTCATTCCAGGAGATTTCTAGCTTGTGTAGTCTGCAAGTTGTTCAAGTTAAGTTGAAATATTGATTATGATTTCAAGTTAAGTGCGCTACAGCAAGAGGTTTGCTTTGTTATAAATTATATTACTTGAGTTGTTAAAATATCACAATTGCATTGCTTGGATTCAACTCTTATTAATAACAAAATTATAAACAAAATTACTAGAAGCAACTGCCCTGCCTTCTGCCTCCTGTTACATTCATTGGCACATAAACAATCTACCTCGCATTCGCATTCACTTTGGGCTCAGAATAAACAAATTATCTTCTAAGTTGGCTGCAGTTCAGTAAGCTTTGTATTTAATTCGTGGTGCATCGTTTGTCATGTGGAGTGAGCCCTAATAGAAGATTGGGTGAGCTTTGTTGTTTGCTTACTTTGAATACATTTTGGTTCATTAATCTCTAATGCAGAGAATTATTTCATATTAACTGCTGTAGGGCGTGAGGCTCTACAGCAGAGGTGAATGCATTTTACATCCACATTCGAAATATGAAGCTAAATGTATTCTAATTAATGAGAGAGACAGAAAGAGACTTAGATAGAGTGCGCAGCAAGACATGAAACACTTTTGGCCAATTGGAATGCTTTAACTAAATACTATGTGCTGCAAAATGATTCAGCTTTAAGCAAAGAGAAACTAGAAATAAGGAAACTATAAGAGAGAATGTGACGAGCATAAGGCAAAACGATAAATATTTATAAGCTGAGCCAGTGCAACAGCTACTATATGGGGCAGGACAGAGCTTTGATACCCTAGCAACCATGTCCCACACTGTTTTATACTACTACATATATATGCTATATATATTATATATGTATATGTATGTAAAGAAGATAAGTAGTGAGCTTTGTATATGGTAGATAGGAAAGATATACATATGTACATGTACTAGAACATTATTATATACAGAATTATCTGTATCTGTATCTGTATCTGTATCTGTATCTGTATCTGTATCTGTATCTGTATCTGTATCTGTATCTGTATCTGTATCTGTATCTGTATCTGTATCTGTATCTGTATCTGTATCTGTATCTGTATCTGTATCTGTATCTGTATCTGTATCTGTATCTGTATCTGTATCTGTATCTGTATCTGTATCTGTATCTGTATCTGTATCTGTATCTGTATCTGTATCTGTATCTGTATCTGTATCTGTATCTGTATCTGTATCTGTATCTGTATCTGTATCTGTATCTGTATCTGTATCTGTATCTGTATCTGTATCTGTATCTGTATCTGTATCTGTATCTGTATCTGTATCTGTATCTGTATCTGTATCTGTATCTGTATCTGTATCTGTATCTGTATCTGTATCTGTATCTGTATCTGTATCTGTATCTGTATCTGTATCTGTATCTGTATCTGTATCTGTATCTGTATCTGTATCTGTATCTGTATCTGTATCTGTATCTGTATCTGTATCTGTATCTGTATCTGTATCTGTATCTGTATCTGTATCTGTATCTGTATCTGTATCTGTATCTGTATCTGTATCTGTATCTGTATCTGTATCTGTATCTGTATCTGTATCTGTATCTGTATCTGTATCTGTATCTGTATCTGTATCTGTATCTGTATCTGTATCTGTATCTGTATCTGTATCTGTATCTGTATCTGTATCTGTATCTGTATCTGTATCTGTATCTGTATCTGTATCTGTATCTGTATCTGTATCTGTATCTGTATCTGTATCTGTATCTGTATCTGTATCTGTATCTGTATCTGTATCTGTATCTGTATCTGTATCTGTATCTGTATCTGTATCTGTATCTGTATCTGTATCTGTATCTGTATCTGTATCTGTATCTGTATCTGTATCTGTATCTGTATCTGTATCTGTATCTGTATCTGTATCTGTATCTGTATCTGTATCTGTATCTGTATCTGTATCTGTATCTGTATCTGTATCTGTATCTGTATCTGTATCTGTATCTGTATCTGTATCTGTATCTGTATCTGTATCTGTATCTGTATCTGTATCTGTATCTGTATCTGTATCTGTATCTGTATCTGTATCTGTATCTGTATCTGTATGTGTATCTGTATCTGTATCTGTATCTGTATCTGTATCTGTATCTGTATCTGTATCTGTATCTGTATCTGTATCTGTATCTGTATCTGTATCTGTATCTGTATCTGTATCTGTATCTGTATCTGTATCTGTATCTGTATCTGTATCTGTATCTGTATCTGTATCTGTATCTGTATCTGTATCTGTATCTGTATCTGTATCTGTATCTGTATCTGTATCTGTATCTGTATCTGTATCTGTATCTGTATCTGTATCTGTATCTGTATCTGTATCTGTATCTGTATCTGTATCTGTATCTGTATCTGTATCTGTATCTGTATCTGTATCTGTATCTGTATCTGTATCTGTATCTGTATCTGTATCTGTATCTGTATCTGTATCTGTATCTGTATCTGTATCTGTATCTGTATCTGTATCTGTATCTGTATCTGTATCTGTATCTGTATCTGTATCTGTATCTGTATCTGTATCTGTATCTGTATCTGTATCTGTATCTGTATCTGTATCTGTATCTGTATCTGTATCTGTATCTGTATCTGTATCTGTATCTGTATCTGTATCTGTATCTGTATCTGTATCTGTATCTGTATCTGTATCTGTATCTGTATCTGTATCTGTATCTGTATCTGTATCTGTATCTGTATCTGTATCTGTATCTGTATCTGTATCTGTATCTGTATCTGTATCTGTATCTGTATCTGTATCTGTATCTGTATCTGTATCTGTATCTGTATCTGTATCTGTATCTGTATCTGTATCTGTATCTGTATCTGTATCTGTATCTGTATCTGTATCTGTATCTGTATCTGTATCTGTATCTGTATCTGTATCTGTATCTGTATCTGTATCTGTATCTGTATCTGTATCTGTATCTGTATCTGTATCTGTATCTGTATCTGTATCTGTATCTGTATCTGTATCTGTATCTGTATCTGTATCTGTATCTGTATCTGTATCTATCTTACATAATAATATGTAATATTAATATATAAAATGTTTGTGCGCAGCCGATGCCACAAAGTATATACATATATACTTGATCAGAGCAGCTCCTATTATCTCTCTCTCTCTCTCTCTCTCTCTATCCGTGTATCCGTCCATATGTGGTACCTGAGATTTGAAATTATATAAGTTTGAGGTAGCATGGAACATTTGTTTCATATTTATACACAGAGTTGTACATCACATAATTTAATAGCATCTGTCACCTGGGATTGCTGCGGAAAGGGAGGACAGCCCTGTCAGCCCAATTTTTCATGCTGCTGTCCTCATATTTGATTGGAAGAGCCTTCTAAGTATATAAGGGGCAGGCATTATTCTCGGCTAGACCAATCAGAGCCGGAGTCCCGCAGCGTAGTGTTCTTGGTCTAACACTTCACACATTGCTCACGGCAGACATGCCGGCCCCCCAGTCCAGTATGGGAACTAACAATAGAACGATTATACCCCCCTGTTGCATTACATATGTATCTGTCCAAGAAGCCCCTGCTGCACTGCTGACTTTGCCTCTGGTCTCGGCCAAAAGGTGATGCATCGCTATCAAATGCAGAAATTCCGTACACACATTTGCCTTTGCCCCTAGAAAAGGGGATTCCCCTCAATTCCAAGTCAAGCCACAAAAGTCACAGCCAGGTGACCACAACTTGCAAAGTCAAATTTTAAAAATTTGTAATGCATGCTGAGAGCTTCTAGCAAATTGTCATCTACAAGGCTATAGAAGTCCCAACCTTCCCATACCTTTATAGGGTTCTGTGGTGCTGACATCTGTCAACAAAAATTAAAAATAAAGAATTGCGTAGATGAACTGGAGCTAACCGGCTTGTGAGAACTTCATGCTACATAAACATCTGGCAGCTCCTCAACTCGCAGAACTCATTGGGCGAACAGGCTGACGGATAGACGGAGAGGCAAACCATCCTGCATCTAATCTGGGAAACTAGAACAACAGGCGAAGGTGGCAAAAGATTACATCCGCTGGACCGTCGGCGAAACAACTAAACTTGTAAAACTATAGAATTGCATAGAATTAGTAATAGAGTTGAGCTATACTGTTTTTATTACTGGCATACTGACCCACTCATTAGTGAAGGCTTAGAGCTAATGCGCTGTTGAGTCTTGGGCAAATAGCTGCAACAAGTGAACCGAACGAAAAAGAAAAAAAGAAAATAAAATAAAAATAGAGTCGCATATCAAATGTTTCAAATCATCGATAAACAAGTAATAGTACTCTAGTAGAGACTGCTCGACTAGGAGATCTTCTGAGCCCTGCAAGGACCCTATATTCCAATCATTATACGTAATTAGCACTTGGGCTGCAGTGTGGGCTATATTATGAGAACTTATTTGTTGAACAAATCCTCTTGTAAATTTTCAGAATATGATAATAACATTAAAGTGTGTGTACTTGCCAAAAAACAAGTCTCTAGTATTTGAGATTTGGGGCAAATGGGGAGCGGTATCAAAAATCTATTATTTTAAAATCTTTGTATTTATCGGATTGACCTATACAGTAAATCTGAATTCTCTAGGTCTAACAGTACTCAAATTAGGATTAAAAATCAAAAATCAATTTATCGATTATTATCGATAAAAAGAGTTATTATGAGTCTTCGAAAAAAAATTAAATTCGTATTGAGCACATGTTTTCAATGGATTTACGGTTTAAAAAGGAAACCATGCTCAGTAAATTTACAGACTTTGATTGACTAACATTAGTTATACCAATAATATACACCAATATAGAGCAATATCTAGTGGGAATACCCAGCCAGCAATGAAGAAAAAAAAGCACAGATATACAAACATGTGTGTAATAAATATAAATATATAATAATAAATATAAATATATAATAATATATAAATCTATAAATAAATCTATAAATAAGTACAAAATATATATTTTTTTTCTGACTTAAAAAAAAACAGCATATGTATTTTCGCCGAATATGGGCTACCCTATATGTGAGTGATATGTGTAAGCTCAAAAGTTTGCAATTGTAGATCGCTATTGAACACAGGATATATTATAGTCAAGTACTTCCAGCTGTCAGCCATTCGCACTTGTTGCGATTATATTTTTGCAAAAACACAAGCTCAACACAAACGGTGCTGTGTTTCAGCAAGCGTGAGAGCAGCCAGTGTTGCATATTCATAAATAAATGGGAAAAGAAAGCGAAAAAGATGTTGTTAGTGCCATAGCTGAGCATATGCAGCAGCAATAGCTGAGACCGAATGTCGCGCGCCGTTGACGTAAGTCATGAAAAATTGAGTCAAAAGTACGCTAAAGCGTAATGCGATTATATGCTAGGGTAAGTATACATATATATAGAGTATTTTCGTATTATAGTAGTAAGTATATACGCTCTGCCCTGGCGCTGCTCTGGCTCCTCTGCTTTGGCTTGCTGCTAGCACTTACTCCGAAATGCCAGACACGAAAAGCTTTCGGAGTCGCCCAACAGCCGCTAACAGCGCTGTTAACGCACTTAACAGCGAAACGAGCAATCAACAGCTGGCGAACAGAAAAAGCAGGAAGCAACAGTCGTGGCGCTGCGGCTCGGCTGCTGTTCTGCTGTTCTGCTGCTCTGCTGTTTCTGCTGCTGGCGAACAATTTAAAATAACGTGTCCTGCTCGCAAGCGACTTCAGTTCCTGTCAAGCCTTTGTCGGTTACGTTTGCCCCAGCAGCAACGAGCCGAAGCTAGCCACCAATCAGTCAGTTAGTCAGCATAGCCAAGTTCAGTTCTGAATATCCAGAGTCAATTCTAGAGCTGAAGGCACAGTCTACAGAGAGTCTTCAATTGTGACTATATATTTATATATATATATACATGTATTTATGCATATATATATATATATATATATATATGTATATGTGGTAGTACTGTGAGAAGTCTGTAGATTATTCAAAGCTAGCTATCAAAATTTACTGAGTGAAGAGAACAACTCAAAAAATTTGGAACTCAAAAATTGTGAAAGTCAAGTGGAGAAGGTTTGACATTTTTTTGTTGTGCAAAGAACTACATTTTTTTTCAAGTGTTTGAAGTGTAATTGAAAAAAACTTATTCATATATACTATACATAAAAATATATATATATATATATACCACCTAGTGTATTCATAAAGTCTAGAGTCTAGTGCGATAAGAGCTAAATAAAAGCGTCACCATGTATTGTGTATTTTCAGCGTTCTGTGCGTGCATTGTGTGCGTCTTGTGTGTGTGCCTGTTGGGGTGACGATCAGGGCAGACACAACGACTGCACCATCACGAGCATGGACACCACTACCGGTATCAACACCAACACCAATACCAAATACTGAACACCAGCGACACCAATAACAATACCTAATCTGACCGACTGACCGACTGACGACGCCTTGACGCCTCGACGCCCACTAACTGTGTCCGTCCGAATTTACTGCTGTCCCACTGTTCCCGCTGAACTCATGTCCGAGCGAATTTACGTTTGTGTGATGCTGGTCTGTGCTTTTGTTTCTGCTAACATTCGCTTTCGATCTCCCATTATAAAGTAATCGAAATGATTCACTTGATTATCCTCTGTACCATTTCGTTCTATTCAGTTGTCTGGCGGATTGTCCTATGTCTGTCCTGCTTCTGTCTGATTGGGCGTCAGGTTTCGCTACTACTGTTTGTACTGGGATTCGTCTGCTTCTGCTTTACCTTCGTCGCCCTCACATACTTGATGAGCATGTGTGCGTGTGACTCAGTCACACTCGCCATGTGCTTGGCTCTAGCCTTCTGCTTTGCTCTCTCCGACCCAGACTCTGGACTTGTATTGGTCCAGGAGCAATAAACGCTGACTTGCTGCCAAGCCAAGCCAAGCCAAGCCAGCTTCGTTTCGTATTTTATATTTCAATGTGCTCGTCCGCCTTTTGTTGCTCGAATTATTCATATGCAAATGCTGTGCAAAGTTCTCGCTTATGATATGCGCTTTCCTAGCCGCACAGCCTCTGTCTCGCCTCTGTCCTGTCCTCTCCTCTCCTCTCCTCTCCACTGCTCTCCTCTCCAATCCTATCCTGTTTGTCGTCCGCTGCTCCCTTGGAGCCTGCTGTGCGCTTTTCACTTTCCACTTTCACATTTTCACTTTCAGCAGACGTTTCCCTTTTTTGCTTTTCCACTTTCTCTCGCTCTCTTCTGTTTTTATCGCTTTTCGTTGCCACACTGACCTGCTGGCCCGCTTTGGTGCAGCGTGCATAAAGTGTAGCATACTTATCTGAGTTCGCCCCCGAACGCTGACAAATTTTTGAGAGCGCGCGCTTAATTTATGAGCACCGCGCTAATCTAATCGCTGTCCGCACTTGTCACGCTCGTCCATTCACACAGTCGGCGTCATATTATTCCTATCTATATATATATAAAAATATTATATATTTTTGCTTGCTTTCACTTTGTTGGCCATTCAATCGACCACTTGTTGGCCGTGTGGCAAGTGCGACTGTTGCTGTCCCCATCTAAACGCATGCGAAATTGCTGCATTTTCCATTTCCCATTTCCCATTTCCCACTCGTCTTCTCTTCTCATCTCATTTGTATTCTTGTGCCGGCGGACACCGCAATGTGGTTTCAGTGGCTGAACCACAGATTCTTGGCTACTCTTTGGCATTCGCCAGGCGCTTGTTAGCAGTTAACAGCAGCTGCCGCCTTCACACAAATCATCAAATTCACAGCAATTAGTTGTAATTAAGAACTGAAGCTACGCTGTGTTAAACGGGCTTTAAGGCTGAACATAATATGCAGTTGAACTGCACAATAATTTACATTATACTTGACTATATATAAATTATATTTATAAATTATAATTACTATACATATATTTAAGTATACATATATATATATACATTGATATTTCAAATTGTTTTAAGCTTTTTTTTTGAAGGATTTATGCATTTGACCTGGTGAACCAGCTAACTAAATCAATAACTGCCCGCAATACTACGTTCGAATTTTTAGAGATAAACGATTATTGGTGATTTTAGATTAGATTTTAGGTTAGACAATTTTAGGTGATTTTTATCATATTATAGGTATTATTATTATATAGGTAGAATATCAGCTAAAGTCCACAAGCGATCTGGAGTCCTTTAGTTGTTTGAAATGGATCCTTGTTGACTTTATTTTTAAAAAGAATTTTCCGATAACTTATAGCTCACACAACACACTTTTCCGTATAATATAGAAATAGCCACAACCAGCGCGTGTTCAAAACCATAGCACATAGAAAAATCTGCAGCAAACGAACGGAATTGAGCATCAGAGAAGCAAATCAATCGACTTGAGCGATTCGATACGGCCTCTGGTAGGTTACAGCTTTAATAGGTGTCCGCACCGAGAATACAGTAGCTTATCAAAGTATATTTACAAATGTACGTCATTGTTTGCCATCCACTGTAACTATAGCTAACTACCTTCTAACTAACTCACTCTTGCTTAAACAAAGTCATTCTAATTATCTACATCAAAAGTCATAATATACAAAAAAAAATAGTAGTGCTGAGCTACAAAAAAACAAAAAAAAAAAAAAAAATAAAAATAAAATAAATAAAAAAAATAAATAAAAAAAAAAAAAAAATATATATATATTCAGTTGAGTGAAATAGAGTTTTTGTTTAGTGCAGAAAGCAAAGAGGAGAATTTGTAAAAAATATACGTTTATTTCAGTCAGAATTCAGTTTTTTCAAATGATTTTCTAGAGAAAAATTTTTATAAATAATAGTTAAAAAATATACAAAAAAAGTTAATTTAAGAAAAATTATATTTTATATGGTATAAAATATATTTTATTTTTGATATTTAAGCGTTTAAAATTTATTTATATTACAAGTTTTCCTTTTTTTTATTTCAATTAAAGTTTTATATTTTAAATTTGTTATAATTGTTTTTGTCATATGATAAATATAATAGCTCGTAATTTATTCAATACTTCTTCACATTAAATAACCAGAAATAAAGCATTTACAACAATATTCAATAAACGAGCAGCGACTCAAAGCGCTCACAATATTTATCAAATTTATAGGTGTCTAAAATATAACAATAACTTATCAAAATACATACATATATAAATATATATTCACATACACAGTTAATAGTCTGTCTAACAAGATTTCAAATCAATTGCCTGAAACATCATAGTTCCGAAACCGTTTATCGCTCACTCAGCAGGTCGTCTAGAGTAGTATTTAAGTCTACTTGGCTCTCGGTCCCTCCCAGCTGGCTGAAAGACTGAACAACTGCGAACTGCATTTAATGCAAACTCTACTTAAAAGGCTTCCCATATTCAGTTCAGTCTAATTAGTTGAAAGCCGCATAAAGTTTTCAAGTTATCATTCAATTAGAATCTACAAGTTGAAACTTGTTTGCAAACTATAAATATAAAACAAAAATAGAAACCAAAATCATCTTTAGTTCATAGTTTTTGATTGCATTGAGGGACTTCCAATTGGCAGCTTCTGGAATGAAGCGCAGATAAACAACAATGGAAGTCCAAAGTCCCAAACCATTTATAAGTAGACTGTCAAGGTCTGCCCAATTAGTTTTCATTTGGTTTCGTTTTCGTTTCGTTTCATTTTCGTTTTCGTTTACGTTTGTGTTTTCATTTTCGTTTTCATTTTGCTTGAGTTTTTTAATATTTTGCCTTGGTGACCCGCATTTAGCTGGTGCAAGGAGTCTACCAAGGGCAAGGGCTTTTAAAGGGCTTCATTAAATAGCAATTACAGCACAGTCAGACTCTCTCTCTCTCTGACACCCCCACCGTTCGCTCGCCTCGCCAACGAAGTTAGCCGCTCGAATCTCAGCCAGAAGCCATAGCCTAGAGCCACAACCATGTCGGATCCCCAGGACCAGCAGGACACCACGAGCGGCAGTCAGAGCCAGAGTCAGAGTCAGAGCCAGAGCCAGAGCCAGAGTCAGAGCCAGTCTCAGAGTCGATCCACGCCATCGGAGTCCTCTGCTCCGCCAGTGACCGAGGAGCAGGAGCCGCCCAGCAGCAGCAACAGCAGCAGCACCAGTGCCGGCCTCATCGATGGCGAACCGGATGGCGACGGAGCCAGGGACAGGGATAGGGACCGAGAGGCCCATGGCGAGAGGTGAGTCCAAGCCACATTACTTGAGCCACAGTAAACATCAATATCTATATAAATATCTATACAAACATACATATATATATATAAATATATTCTATATATTATACATACATACATACTATAGCATACAGTTCCAACTATACATATCTGTGACTGTCATTATATGTGTGTGTAATTCAGCTCCCTGCGTGTTGCTGTTCCTCTGTTAAATATCCATTAGCTAATTGGGCCATCTGCCTAAAGGCCCCAAAAATGAGAAACTTTCGTACACTGTATATACATAAACCAAAATCACACACACAAGCAGATTTAAGTAACGAAAAACCAAAAGCAAAAAACAAAAAAAAAGAAGAAAGTTACTTGATTCAATTTAATGAAAATGCAATCGAATCGTATATCGTAAATAAACTTTATGATTTGATATATCAAATTTAACTCAACTTAAGATTATCAATAAGAGATGCTTGAAAATATTTTCAATATTCATAGTGTTAAAGGACACCAATATATATTTTAAGAACTTTACAATACTTTTTTTTTTTTTGTAAAATCTTTCGCTCTCTCTTTATCTATCTATCTATCTCTTTCTCCCACTGTCTTTTTGTCTGATCTTAATCTTAATCTATATATGCATTATATAGAAGGTTAAAGACTACTAAAAACCGCATTAAAACTGTCTGGCAACGCCTTAAAATTCAATGACAGCCACTGACGTTAGGTGGCAGCTTTATGTATATTTCTTCGATTTAACAACCAGTTTAACTGGCAGTTTGATTACTTTAATTTTAAGCCCCAACTTTTTTTTTTGTCAACTTGAAAGTTTGAGGCTCTCATGGCATTTGTCAACAGCTTTGGCAATTTCACAAAAATTTGCTACGAATGAATTGACTGTGCAAATAGACTCAAACATGCAATAACTCGAAAGTTTTTAAGTCTCGCATTCAGAGCTCTCAATATTCAGAAATAAATAATAACTTTTAATAGCCAGCTCTGGCTGCCGACATATTTAACAATGCTATAAGCAGGAAACTACCCACTCAACCTTACTAAGAACACGCACACGCACACACATAAACACTCACGCACACTCACACTCAAACACACACTCACACGCAGACACTCACACACACATTTACACTTGCTTGTAGTTCCTTTTGTCGATAAGCCTTTACCGTCACGCACTTGGCTCAAAGACACTCTTCATACTCTGTTTGAATAAGTTGCATAAGAGCGTATCATCCAGACATTCTAAATAAATACCATTTCTTATTGGAATTGTAGAGAAAATTGAAATATAATATGTAGATATATATAGAGATGGAATATGTGAGCAATTGATATGTTTTAGAGCTTAGAAGCAGAGCTCTCCAGAATTTCATCAGTAGTTGTAGAGTCAGCCTAGAGTAGAGTCAACCAAGAGTAGAGTCAGCATAGAGTAGAGTCTCCAAGAGTAGAGTCAGCATAGAGTAGAGTCAGTCAAGAGTAGAGTCAGCCAAGAGTAGAATCAGTAAAGAGTAGAGTCAACCAAGAGTAGAGTCAGCATAGAGTAGAGTCTCCAAGAGTAGAGTCAGTCAAGAGTAGAGTCAGCCAAGAGTAGAATCAGTAAAGAGTAGAGTCAGGCAAGAGTTGAGTCAGTAAAAAGTAAAGTCAGCCAAGAGATTATTCAGCCAAGAGATTATTCAGCCAAGAGTAGAGTCAGTCAAGAGTAGAGTCAGCCAAGAGTAGAGTCAGCTAGAGTAGAGTCAGTAGAGTCTCCAAGAGTAGAGTCTCCAAGAGTAGAGTCAGTCCAGAGAAGAGTCAGCCCAGAATAGAGTCAGCAAATCATCTCATAGATTCGATTGCTCAGTTTACAGTCATAGAAACAACAGTTTGTATACTTAATCGTAGCTTAAACTCTAGAGTCTCCAATCTACATATATCCTATCAAAATCGTAGTTATAAATCATAATTCTCAGAGCTTTAGCAACAGCTAGAGCTAGCTTAAGATTACTGCAAATCCTTCAAGATCATCAATTAAATTCGCATGCTTAGCGCCTTCTGCGTACAGAGTATTGTGCAGTCGTGAGCAGTGCTTTGGCTCGTTTCTCCTCGTAGTTAATTATGTGCCAATTAGTTGACACACGCGCGCCTCAGAGGCCGCTAAATCGGCTCACCTGGCCCCACTTGCCGGGATGCACAACAACCTTGGGTTGCGCCACGATTGCGGCATTAGTCTGTTGCTGTTGCCGAGGACAACCGAAGGTGGGCCAGGACATAACATTGGCCTAAGCCATCAACAGAACAGCACGCGTGGCCCCACGCACTCCTATTTTTTTTTTTTTTTTTGCTGCCAAAAGTTGACAAGGCTTTGCCCCAGAATCTTCTACAGTCTAAAAATGTTCGGACGTCGACTAAAATCGCTTTTGACCCCCTTCAAGCATAATGTTTGTATAGTGCTCTCAGTGTTGTGCAGTCCAGTGAAAAAATGCAACTATTGCTCTCGTGAGGCTTTGCTCGTTTTTTGTCACCACCTCAACGGCGGCACGTAGAACGCATTGTCTACACCAGTCTGTTGAAGCCCTTAAGCCTGGCTGCCTAGATGCGAGCATGCCACCTGTATTAGGCCAAAGTCTGAGTGACGTCCGAGCAACAGCCATGGATGCTATCAATGCCATCGCAGCAAGCAATCATGTTCGTGCGTGTTCAAATTCCTGCCTACCAACGCTCTATTCATTATCTGCATTCGCGATGCTTCTGTACACAGTGAGTACATCCCAGTTCGACGAACTTTCTCTTGCCTTCCGCTGTTGTCCAGCTTCACGGTGCGTGGGAGAAAGCTGATCAATTTGTCAAATGTCAGCTGGTATATTTATAGCTTGGGCTCCCCTCCTGCCTTGCTTAAGCTTCGAGTTCTTCAGAAATGCCACAATTGGGTTTCCATTTCGATTGAGAGTTCACAGCAACAATTGCTTTCCATTTCGATTTGTGAGTTTCAATTTTGTACAAAAGAAAAATCAAGATAGAATCTATCAGTCGGGCACTTCCGACTTCATAATACTTATTCGCGATTAAAAAATATTTATATTGCATTTTTTGTGTAAAGGAATCAGAAAGGACTCTGCAGTAACGTTATTTTTATATTTTGGAGCTGTAGCTTTAAGACATTAAAATATATAGTTTTCTTTTCCATTTAACGCGTTCCCAAGTTATATAATATACATATAATTTCTAATAAATTAATTTAGCTATTCAGTTTTGAGTTCTTAGCTGTAGAGCTGTAGAACATATATTTTTATCCGATTAGCTATGTCCCCACTGGGCATTGATATAACCGGTATATTATATTGATCTTAGGTTGTCAACGCATGTATTTCACATTTCCACATTTCAAGTCTCGAGCACTTTAAATAATAGCATTACTGAGATACCAAATATAAAATTCCCTGACCTGAAACGCCCCTAGTGGACGTATCGGTTAAATCTTTACACTTTATCAGACGAGGGACCCATGGGATCTAGCTATAATTATCCATCAGCAGCAAAATAGTTTGCGTTTATACAAATAGACGGACTGACGGACGGAGAGACGGTCGAACGAAGCCTAGGACGGAGGAACACACGGACGGACGGAGTAGCGGAAACACATACGGTCGGACAAACGGGCGAACTAGAGGAAGGACGGAAAGACGAACCGAAGGACAGACGAACGGAGGGACGGTCGGACGAAGGGTAGCAGGGATGAAAAGGCGGAAGGACGCACGGATTAACGGACCGACTCACAGCAAGACGGACTTTATACAAAACCAATAAGCTCGTTTACTTTCTGAATAAGTATAAAAAGCAATGGCGTAAAAAGTTAACAAGCTGAGCGCGGATGGCTTTGTATTATTTAGCTGACAATGCAGATATATCTGACATTTTATTACGAATTCGAATATAAGTTATATACTTGAGACATCTGATACCAGCAGCATCTGCCAACAGAGGTTGATGATTGACTGTACAGCGAGTGGTAGAGATTAATCAGTTCATATTAGAAATTCCCAGCGCAGCTTCATCTTTAATTTTGCAATCACAAAGCCAAGCGCCCTCAGTGCTCAGTGCTCAGAGCTGTGCAGGTTAATTAAGATTCCGTTGTGGCCTGAGGTACACAAGAGTTTGGAATTTTATTAAGCGCCGAGTTTTCTCTGACAGCATATTCGAAGTCCATCTCAGGCCGCAGCTTGTATGCAAAATACCTAATAAGTAATAATTTCTGATAGGAATTTTGCAAACGTACGACGAGGCGAGAAAAAGAGGTGGAGAGTGGAGGGGGAGGGAGATGGAGCAATGGTAACCGACATAGATACACACATGGTCTAGCTGCCTGGCTGGCTGACTGGCTGACTGACTGGCTGGCTAGCTGGCTCATCATGCAGCTCGACTGGAGCTCATCGGGCAGTCAGAGCACGTTTGTTGGTTTGCTGGTTTTTGAGGCCCTTATTGGGTATGCCGGTCGGATGGATGTCGGCTGTGGCCTGGCGTGTTGACCACGCCCTGCTAATGATGTGGTTAATGGTATGGCTCAATAAATCTGAGCATTGCCACAAATATTCTTTGAGCTATGCCGATATGAGCATTCTAAACTCAAGTTGGCTACAAACTGCAACCTGTTAATTATGCTGTCCAACTCTCGACGACCGCTGCCAAAGTATGATGATGTTGATATGTGTGTGTGTGTGTGTGTGTGTGTGTGTGTGTGTGTGTGTGTGTGTGTGTGTGTGTGTGTGTGTGTGTGTGTGTGTGTGTGCAGGAACACCCAGCCAAGCCAGCCCCATTCGGGATATTGGCTGGGCGAAGAGTCAACAGTAGATAGATTTGACATATGACCAGCCGAATGCCTGGCAACTTGTCATTTGTTGGCTTAAGACGAGAAGGATGGAAAGAATTAGCTTGGGGATTGGGATTGGGATTGGGATTGAGATTGAGATTGAGATTGGGTTCAGAGTGCAGCGACAGCTTCCACATGCATCAATCTCAAGCGCTGCTTAGCATTTTAGCTGACGTGATTGAGCGGCGGCCATCAAATTCAATGATAGTTTTCTTTTTTTATTATCATTGTCAAGACTCCCTGTATACCCTGTAGAGTGAGCACAGTGTTAATTAGCAAGATGTGGCTAAATAGCTGTTATTAACTAGCCAATTAGGGTAGTCTAACCGCCAAACGGAATTTCCCATTCGAATTTCATATAACCAAATGCCAATTGCAGCAATTAGCGGAATTGCGTGTCTCAGACATCAGCTGCACTCACAGGTGCGCGGAGGGAAGTTGGTTGCACCTGTTTGTGGTATTTTGGGTATATGAATATGGCAATAATTGTCAAGCTCAACTATGTAGGGTAATTATATATATATATATATATATATGATATGTTATATATGGGAGTATCACAGCGCTTTGGTTGCGACTGCCTCAAACGACTAGCAATACATCTAGAGCATACTCTCTCTCTGTTGACTTATTCTTATAAGAAGTCATCATCCATACACACACACACACACACACACACACACACACATACACACACTCACACACTAACACACTGACACACATTGGCTTGGCATTTCTTTGCTTACTTTTTCAGGCTGCCTTTTTTTTTTTTTGTTATTTATGCAAATCTCATGGTTTCTTAAAGCGCTCTTCCTCTGCTCGTCGCGCAAATTAAAGTAAAGTATCTGCCTGCCTGACTGGCTGTCCGTCCGTCTGTCAGTCTGTGTCCTTGGGCGTGGGCGTGGCTGGGTTGGGCGCTGGGCTTGTGCTGCAAATTATAAAGTTGCTGATGCTGCTTGCTGGGCCAGCAACTTTTTCATATCCTCGGCCCGAAAGTAAATGGGTTAGCAGACACAGTTTAAGGCTGCTCGATGAGCCTCAATAGCGTCAGCCTCAATGGCCATTTGTGTCTGATCTCCCTCATCTCACCCGCAGCACACACACATATGTGTGAGTGTGTGTGTGTGTGTGTGTGCCTTATGCCCGCCCATAGGACTACAAGAGTATATTTGCTTTGCTGTAGATTTTGGTAAATCGAGTGCAATTGAGCAGGGTCAAGGCGAGCATGGAACAGCTGAAGGCACTCGATTGTAGGCTTAACTTTCTTGTCTTTTCATTTCGCTTATAGTTTGTGTTCATTTGTGGCAGATGTATGCAAATATATTTGAGAGAGAGCAGAGAGTAAGGAGAGTAGATCCAAAAGTTGTTAATAATAATAAAAGAAGAAGAAGAAAAGCATTGATCAGCCCTAGAAAACTGTAGTTTCTTTCGAATGTCCTCTCTAGATGTGGTCTACACTCAGATAAAAGAAAGAAAAGGAGCATACCATTGATCCACCCTAGCAAAACTGAAAGTTTACTTCGAATGTCCTCTCTAGATGGGGTCTACACTCAGGAAAAAAGAAGAAAAGCATTGATCAGCCCTAGAAAACTGTAGTTTCTTTCGAATGTCCTCTCTAGATTTGGTCTACACTCAGATAAAAGAAAGAAAAGGAGCATAGCATTGATCAGCCTTAGCAAACTGTAGTTTATTTTGAATGTCCTCTCTAGAATGTCCTCTCAGATAAAAGAAAGAAAAGGAGCATAGCATTGATCAGCCTTAGCAAACTGTAGTTTATTTCGAATGTCCTCTCTAGATGTGGTCTACACTCAGATAAAAGAAAAAAAAGGAGCATAGCATTGATCCACCCTAGCAAAACTGAAAGTTTACTTCGAATGTCCTCTCTAGATGTGGTCTACACTCAGAGAGTGGTTCTTCGTTTGCAGCACACTTAGGCGCGTCTTTAGCACAAAGTTGCCTGCAAACTGCAACGGCAATGGCAATTGCTGAAATTGCCGAGCAAACGTGCAGCAAATGCTGTGGGACATGTGTCAAACGCAGCTACGGCCGCAGCTACTTCAGCAGTGGGCGAGGGACGAGAGGAAGGCGAGGTGTGTGAAATTGTGATCAATTGTTATTTTTGTCAAACTGGAATGCAGTTTTCAGGCTGTTGCTAAGCAAATATGGGCGAGAAAGAAAGAGATAGAGGGAGAGAGATGGATAGTGTGTGAGAGGGTTCTGGCAGGCAAAGCAATTGGCCAAATGGCATTTCGAGTAAAACCCAAGAACGTGACATGTTTCAAAAAAGCAAAAAAAAAGAGGCCCAAAAGCGAACAACTGACTCACTAGCCTGCCTGACACGCATGTACTACTCTGACTCCCTCTACACCTCTGCCTCTCTCTCTCTCTCTCTCTCTCTTGCTCTTTGTGTATATGTGTGTGACAGTTATTTGTTCATTTGCCCAGCTTTGGCGCGACCAAAGCAACCGCGCTGCGCAAATTAAATCAGCTGAAATCAACATTTTAAGCATATTATTTTGTTAGTCTGCCCTTTCATGCGGTCGCAGCAGCAATCCCTTGAACATGCTTCAAGTAGTCAGCCAATATTGCTGCTGCTGTTGTTGGAGCAAGCTTTAAATGCCAGCGTGCGCGCTTGCAAAAAAGCATTGCATACTTTTGTGCGATTTGAGTAAATAATTACACGAGGAGCATGCAGGCATGTTAGGCATGCGGCACGCCTGCTTGTATAGATGTGTGTGGGTGTGTATGTGTGTGAGTGTGTGTGTGTGTGTGTGTGAGTGTGTGCGTGTGTTTGTGTTTGTCCGTGTGGGCGTGTGCGTCTGTAACGGTAGCTGGCTGACAGCTACTAATGCCACGCCCACTGCCCTTTGCCTTTGACAGCAGTTGTTTGTCTACGAACAGTGCCTGCCTCTCAGTCTCTCAGTCTCTCTTTCTCTATCTTTGTGTGGCACGTGGCGACAGCAGCAGGAGCAGCAGCAGCAACAGCAGCGGCAGCTGCATGGCAACCAATCAAATGGAATTGTTTTCAGTTTGTTGTTTTTTGATTTGTCATTTAACTATTTTGCACTTGGTCGCCCGCTCGCTCGGCTGCTCAGCTGCTCGGCTGCTTGCCTAATTGCCCGGCGTGCGAGACCCTTGAAAGGTGCTCCGCTCACAAATCAATCAGCGGCCGCACTCGCACAGCCATTGACAACACACAGGTGTTGTTGCGGCAGCATGAACAAAATATAAAATAAAATCAAATAAAACACAACACCAGCAAACACAACAAACACACACAACAACAACAACAACAGCAACAATAACAACAAAAAGAGAAAAGAAAAAGGTATCTATCGCAGGGACTTGTGGGTGCTGCTGGTTGGCTTTTATTTTGGTCGTCGCATCATCGATTTTTGCGTGTCGGCACAGAAAATAAAAGTAACACACGCTGTTACACACTCCAGCACACACACACACACACTCACACAGACACAGAGAGAGGCACACCTATACAGATATGGCCCACGTTTTGTAACGGTAATAAATCGCCATTGAATACCAACGCTCAATGTCAGCAGCGTTGAAATTTTGTAAGACTTGTTGTTGGTGTTGCTCCTGCTGCTATTGCTGCTGTTACTTGCTATTGCTGTTGGACAGCACAAATCCTCAGCTACACACACACACACACACACACACACGTCTACACAATCACTGACGTGCAACATAATTGACACCAGCATCGAGCTAACTGGCGACTAAAGGTGTTGCCTAAAAACACAACACAAATATCCAAATGCTGGCAATCATTTTCGTTTTCAGAACTCGTTGCTGTTGCTGTTGCTTTTGTTACGTTTCCCACACACACACACACACACACACACACACTATACAAATTGTTTCGAATTGTGTCGGAGCATGCAACAATTTAGCAGCCAGTGAGTGGGGCAGGGGGTTGAGTGGGGCTAGCTCAGCTTGTTTTTGTCTCAGCTTGTAGATTCATGTGAAATCCGATTCATGATTGCCAAGGCCATGACAGACTTTTACTGAGTTTACTTTACTTTTACTTTTGGATTTGCATTTCTCGTTATTTGACCAAAAATGAAAATCAATTGTATAAAGTGTGTGATATATGTCTATTACAATTAGCATGCTACCTGCTGCTATTCAAAATACTTTTCCGTAGCTAGAAATCTGTGTTAATTGTATTCGAAATTTTAATTAGAAGACATGCTGGATGTTCTATGTTAAGTTAAAACATTGCTGCAGAGCAATGTGAATTTCTAGAGAGTCAGGTTGAGTTGAGTATGTTTTCAGTTTTATTATTTTTTGATTTATTATTATACCATGAATATGGGAAATCATGTTTTTGTTGGAAGCGTGGCAAACCCCATATAGTGTATATATTCTTGATCAGGGCAACGTGCTGAGTCGATTTAATCCTGGCCGTCTGTCTGTCTGTCTGTTTGTTTAAAAAAATCGATAGCTATTCCCGTTTTAGTGTTATCGATTAAGAACCTTATCGAAATTTAGTTAAATAAATTTATTTGGCTCAGCTTTAGAGCTAGAGTCTACAAATTTTGCATATAGTTTCATGTGTATTTCATACAAATTTGATTTTTGTTTTATTTTGGATACTAGCCCTAAACCCATCCTTTTCTACCAAAATTTGTAAAAAAAATGTATTTAAAATACTAGAGATTTGTGCTTTCGCAAATACGCACATTTGAATTATTTTCTCTCGTTCTGAAAGTTCGCTGAAGTTAGTCCATTTAGAAGACGGAATATATTCAAGAAATAAGTTTCCATAATAAAGCCCAGATTGCTGCGTCAACTGCGCAGTTAGCAGAGCGTGTGCTTGAATTGTTTCCTGTGTAGAAAAACCGAGAAATTATTTTAATATCAGTTCTTCGAAAGGTTCAAGTGATTTCGTCTATCAGTTTTGATTGGAGCTTTCTTACTTGTTTTCATTTATTATTATTTTATTTAGTTTGATTGTTGCAGCTCCTTGTCTAAGACTCTCTAGCGCATTTAGCTCTAAACTTTAATTAATGAGTGAGCCAGTATGTCAGTATAATCACACCTCATAGCTCTTATTATTTATTACTAAATCAATCTTATTCTAGAGTAATTCGAACTTAGCTGGTACCCCAACTATCCACAGGAGTTTTATTATTTTTATTTATTATTATTTATACTTTTTTAAATTTATTTTATGTTTGCTTAGCTTTGTTTGCCATAAGCATTGCTTCAACAAGTTGAAGTCAAGTTAAACTTTTATTAAGTTGAGAATCTATATATCATAATTTGTACCTTGACAGCATATGGATTGATAATTGATGAGGTTAAAGTGAATTTTCTTGATATCACGTTCGATTAGTCACAACGACAAAAGGCTATGAGAATTGTTAATTTTTGTTGTGTTGGGACTCTACACAGTGCCTGAGTTTTCACACACATACACACACACACACACACACACAGAGTCGGCCAGTGTAGCTCAGTCTTTGGCTTTGTGGATATTGAGAAAATACCAACAAAATGCCAGCACGCACAACTTGAGCTTGTTTGCTCGCTGAGCTACCAATTTGATAACTTAACTGCTTAACAGCTTGTTAGCAAGAGTCTCAAAGTGTGATTCATATAAATCGCCGCAGTATTTTACGTTGCGAGCAGCAGGAGCAGGAGCAGGAGCAGGAGCAGGAGCAGGAGCTGGAGTAGTAGCAGCTGCTGCTGGAGCATGGCTTGAATACTTTTCACTGCTTAACGGGTTCATTAATTTTGTTGCTTAACGTGCAACGTTCTCGCTCTTTGTATGCAACAGTTTGCTTTCAACGCCAGACAATGCGCACTCACACACACACACATACACAGACACACAAGCTGCGCAAGAATACACATGTAAAAGTGTATATTGATTGATATCGATTGAGAAAGCGGACTCGGACTGCGTGCTGCGTGTCGCCAACTGCGTCAAAGCAAAAGCTAAGACGACAGCAACAGCTAAAACGTCTCGGGGCAGGCAAGTAAAATAAAAGGCTGCCACGCAAGTGAGGCACGCACACAAACACACACACAAGCACATAAGAGGACTAACATAAGTAGACTACACACACACACACACACACACATACAGGCAAACAATTGCTGTTTGACGAGTGACAATTTACAAAAGACATGAAGCAACAGCTGCATTCGAAGAGCAAAGCGCAACAAATGCTTCGCTTTTATTTGCTTACTCTTTAGCCACATAAGACCCGTGCAACCGAGCAGCGGGTAACAATTCTATTCCAGCCCACATTCCCCACATCTCCCACATCCCCCACATCACACAGCCCACATCCCAACTCCTGCCGTTTGACTCAATGTCAGCTGCAGCTGCTGGCTCATCCGTCGTGCCAGCGATTTCCGTTTCCGTCGCCCATTGTTACTGCTCGTCCATTGTTTGCCGGCCAAAGGCAAAGAACTGCTCAGCATGCATTGCAAGTGAAACTGCCAAGTGCTATAAAAATGGTGTGGCTGAGGTGCCTGCTCCTGCTCCTGCTCCCGCTCCTGCTCCCGCTCCTCCTCCTGCTGCACCTCATCCATACCGGTTACCATAAACTGCAGCATCCGGCGCAGTTCTTACTCCCGCCTACTTTGTAGCTTTGCAGCTTGGTTACCTTTTTCAGACTTACACTTTGACCAGGCTACTCCTTGGTTGACCACACGACAACCTACACAAAATCTGCCATTTACAGAAAACTGCCAGCTGAAACTGGATTCTTTGCAGCACTCTTGACACCTTAAATATGTGTAGAGCCACAGCAAATGGCATTCATATGTCCAATAACTTTTTGCTAAAACCACAAATCTGTTCGCCTTCGGGTCCAAGTCAAAAACATTTCAATTGCTGCTGTCACTGCCTCCTGCCTTCAATGCAATGAATGCACTGAGTGCAACCAGAGGCCTAGCATTGTGCCACTGACAGCTGGCCAGAGATAGAAATGTTTTTGCTGCCTCTGAATGCCGGTGAATGCGGCAGACAGCGAATATTTATAAACAAATCAATACAATACCCTGTAATCCACTGGCTGACCAGCAGTCCTGCTCGATCCTCTGAGACTTGACTTACTCTCAATCTGTTTAACGCCTGTCCCTTGGCTAATATCATTTCAGATTCAGAATTCCAAATCCTCTTTGTTCAGTTTATCTCTTAAATATTTCATTATTCGCATACAAATCAATACAAAAGATATAAAAACATATTATTTTTCCCTAAACTTTCGATAACTTTTTGTTAAGTAAGCATTATTATTTAATATGAGAAGGCAATACAATAAATTTTAAATCATTATTATTCCCAAACACACACACACACACATACGCACACACACACATGCACACACACCCCTCTGACACACGTACTAAAGAGCGAACGTTTTTTTTTTCGGTTTTTTGGTTTTGTTTTGGAAAAATCGATTGCTCAAAGTTTATTTTAAGTACTTTTCGGCTTGTTCGTTAAATTTGTTTCAGCAGTGACAAAAAGTTGATGCGTGGCATAAGTTTCAGTTGGCTTAAATACTTAAAGTGCCACATGCCACGAATAGCTGCACTTGAAAACTTCTCGCCCCAAGCCACTTGCCACAGAGGGCGCAACTACCTCCCTCTCTCTCCCTCTCTCTCCCCGTCTCTCTCTCTGTCTCTTATTGCCCCAACATTAAATTCTCTGGCAATTTGCCTTTGAGTTGAGTTTCGTTAATAGATAGAGCAGCAATAGGACTTTGGCTGGGTTGCTACGATATTGTCATGGAGTTCGTTTGACGCAACTCTTTGATGAACTGGGCTAGATATACTATGGCCTGCCTTTGTCCCTTGTTGGTTTTAAGACTTTGCCGTTGATTGAAATCTAGTATTTTATGCTAAGCTGCTCTCTTTCCTAGAGTGTTTGACCATTGAGTGTTGGAGGAACGAATTACAGTCGATATCTGTTGCACTCTGATAGGTGAGCCAGACTGAGATCTATGCTGAACTTTTTGTAGGTTCAAAAGGCGACGACGCCTTGTTTTTCCAAGTTCACATATTCTTATATGAGTTGCTTTCTTTCTCTGAGTGTGCGACCACTAATGAAGGATAGTCAGAGACGTTTGGAGAGTCAGTTGAACGAGCTACAACAGATCTCTGCTTTCTTTCATTTAGTTCAACCAACATCATAGCTCGTAAATAACTTTTGACCGTTTCTAGATGTCTGCAAATAAGTATCTTTTACTCACACTCTGAGAAAAGACTCAGAGAGCAACCGATTGCATTGGTTCTTTATTTAAGGAGCTCGTTCGCGATTGGCTCTGGTTTTTCCTCGAACGTTTGGTTATGTTAAGTGACGCAAAATTTCTTTTGTATTAGTATGAATTGAGTGAAAACAAAGACGAAAAGAGCCGAAGTCTTTTGCTCAGGGCGAGAGAGTGAATATGATTTGGTCGGTTGATTTCTCGAACAGAGCGTAAACAATCAAACGGTCAACTGTTGTCTACGAGCTATGATCAACATTCATTCAAAAAGCAGTTTCCATTTGCCTACCCTCGCTTATCTCTTACAATTTAGAGATCTAGAGCAAGCTTCATCCATAGAGTTTTCGAAGAAGATCACTAATCAACTCGCTCTTGAAATATCAACAAGGTTTCTTGTCTGTTTCTTCTTTGCCTACCCTTGATTATCTCTTATCATAAGCTTACAATTACATCAAATTCTAGATCTGATCCATATATAAAAAATATCAATGATCATCTCACAATTGAAATGTGTTCAAGGTTTCTTGTTAGCTTCTTCTTTGCCTATCCTTGATTAACTCTTATCATGAGCTTATCATGAGCTTGCATAGAATCCTAGATCTGATCCATATATAACAAATATCAGTGATCCTCTACAAGCTAACAGCTTCTTCTTTGCCTATCCTTAATTAACTCTTATTTTTTTCAAAGGCGACAATTTCAAAGAGATCTAGAGCAAGGCTTTCTTTAAGGCTATTTCAGTAAATTCTTTAATCTCATTTTGCAACAAATTAACAAAAAACTTTTTAGCTTCGATTGAACCTGAAAGCGTATTCAAGTTTTGAGCAGCATGAAATTCGCTTGGCTTTTTCCTGTTTCTGCTTCGCATTTGGGCACAAATTGATTACCAGAACAAACTCAGCTCAATCTATTGCCAGTGATTGTAACGTGGTTGTGGTTACGGTTGCTGCTGTTGCTGTTGCTGTCATTGTTGTTGCTGTTGTTGTTGTTGCTATTGCCGATTTAATAGTTGTTGAGTGGCTCTAGGCTGAAGTTGATCGGCGCGCAACTTTATTAATTTGTTATCCTGTCACTTTTCGCTTTCATTGCGTTTCATTAAACAACTGCTGCAGCCTTTCAAACATCTCGCGTCCGCCTCGCCCAAAAGCTGCTGTTGCTGTGTGGCGACCACAGAAATTAATTACCGGATTAAGACAACTTCATTGGCTACGGGGCAACAGTCCCTAGCTCGCGAGCTCTTTCTCTCTCTCTCTCGCTCTAGTTCTCTTTGTTCACTCTCACTCTCAGTCTCAGTGTGTACCTCTAACTCTCATTCTCACTCTCACTCTCAATCTCGCTCTCGCTTGATGTCTTTGGCAATGCGCTGTCTGTCCTTTCAGCTCACTTACTTAGTTATTTTCACATCTCTGCCGCTGCTGTTGCTTGTGTTTTTATTATTAACATTTAATGAGAAAAGGTCACGCACACAACGCCAGCAGAGAGCTGGATTCGCAGCAATTCCAACTGCGCCACTTCGTCCCGCCCCGCTAGGAACCACGGGCAACTATCGAAAGGTTTTGGGCAAGGAGGTGCGCTGCCAATTCCAAGTGGCTGCCGCTACTAAATTAAGTGCCGAACTTAAATAACTCGAATTAAACATTAATAGGATACTTAAAAGTTTTCGTTTTCGTTTCATTTCATTTTATTTCGCTTTAGCTTTCGTTTTGCTTTTGTTTTTGTTTTTGTTTTTCTTTTTGCTTTTGCTTTTGTTTTTGTATTTGTATTTACTGTTGCTTCGCTTTTGCTTTCACTTTATAGTACAGTTTGTTTTATTATTAGATTCCATTTATTCGAACCCTCACTTTGTCCAACCACCCACCCACCCATAGACGCCTTAAATGCTTGTGCTGGCGTCGCTCCGGGAATTGTAGCGGTAGTTGGAAATGGATCTCTTGCCCCTCGACCTATGGCCCCGAACGTATTTCATATTTCTATCCCAACGTGTTGCCGACTGTGCTGGCAACAGCACAGCACAGCACAGAATCCTAAACACTGAAACCCCTCATCACAAAATCTTTTGAGCCTTGAACTCAGCCGAGGCGAGGAAGTAAAAGTCGCTCGACGGCAGACTGCGCGACTGTCGGATACGCTGTAGGCAGTTCCCAATCAGTGCTAGACTCCTTGGTCGGTGTTTTGTTGATAAATGCTTCCTTCCGTCATTAGCATGCTGTTTAACATGAACTTTAACAGAAGCATAAGAAAACATCAATATCTAATATAGACTAGACTTAAAGTGGACAATTCACTCCTCTAGAGCACTAGAGCATGTCAGTTTGACAGCAGCTTTAACAGCAACATCAGACACATGCACTATGCTTAACAGGAACTTCATTCACATACACTATGCTTTGACATGCAGTTTAACAGGAACATGAAGAAATCTGCCTCTACTTCCACTATTTTCAGGAACAGACCTTAGCTGTATGCTAAGTCCCTTTCAAAGGGACATAGAAGACGTTAGCAGAAGTTCCAGGAAATGCCTATTAGATATCTTAATGGCAGGGACCCTTCGAAAGGGGTAAAGCGTGTGCTAACTAGACTAATGAACAGTTGCTACATTTTGAAGCATGTCTCGGTTTCTAGCCACCTTGCTATTCCTATTTGAAGTCATTTGCACCATTTCCTTGGCTTGTGTCACTGCTACTCCTCGCCTAACCTTATCTATCTCAGTCACTGTCTCGGCCAAACAGCTTGTAATCGCCCTGAGGGTCTCGCTTTGACTCGGATCAGAAATGATTATGCAAACCAGCTGAAAGGCTGGCAGAACAGCGGCAACAATATACGCAGGCGTTGGCCACAAGCAAACTGGCTGCGAATAAAAAGGATGACAAGTGGGCAGCACGCGCCGCAGATACGGGCAGTCCTGACATCATAGCAGTCGACGAGCCAAGGCATAAATTATCGGAGATGGGTGTTTTTGGTGCCACGGCTCTGGAGATAGAAACAAGCTCGCATAGTCCACTTGCAGCTGTTATGGTGAGCGGGCATGACGCAGTCGGTGCCACTCCATTCGAGTAAGGCTATTTGCTTTATTCTACTTTTTTTATGTTGTCTCATAATCATAATTAAATTCAAAGTGCGCTTAATTATGAGAACCGTGGCAGAGCTCCAGGGAAATAATAAGTAACCAACCCACACACATATATACATACATATATATATCTATATAAACATATATATATATAGACTCTGGTGTGACTTAGTGTTCCCTGAAGTGCGACTACTATTCATACCAGTAGCGATGGCCTCGCATCTGCTTCCGCTGGTAGAGCTGGCCTCTGCCGATGATTGCATTAGACACTTGGTTTTTGTTGCCTTTGGTTGTTGCAGTTGCTACATTTTATTTGGAATATATTTCTGGATGGGCCACAGAGAGTCAGTGAGTGAGTGAGTGACTGACTGACAAAGCTAATAAAGAAGCTATGGACGGGCCAGTTGATTGCACTGCAAAAGGGCTCAATTATTATTTAATTTACATTGGTATATCATGACAGATATGAAAATTATTGAATATGAGCAACAGCTAGACTGTTATTGACTTTTACATTTGTTGATATTTTTATCACATCTCTCCATGTTGCGTAAATAACAAAATGAATTTCACTCATAAAAACACAAATTTCATTTGGTTGTGTCAAACCAACAGGAATAGAAAAACCGTAGATGGCGAAGCTTGGAATTCAATTTAATAATGCTGTACGGCCGTCATCTCACCAGTAAACATTTTCTATTTTATTTATTGCACATTTAGTGGAGATATTTTTTAATTTATTGACAAAATTTCTATTTATTTATTCGTGCACGAACCGAAGCCAATATACTCTGGCTTTGTGCAATGTCCGTGTTGATGTCCGTCCAGCCGTGCGTGCTTCCGTCCGTTCTTTCGTATGTTTGCTCATATGTGTGTACCCCAACCATTTCTCTTCTTTTGAAGTTGCGGCTTGGACTAATATATATGCATTGTATATGGTAAATGTATATACGCTCATTAGGGGCGTTGAAAATCAGAAAATTAGTTTTTTCCACTGTTTGCCCGCAGATGAATCAGCATCGTCACACAAAAAAATGGCCGTATATTCATTTGAAAGCAAAGCATTTTCCCGATTTCGTAGCTGAAGACTGAAAAAAAACGGAATAGTCTATAGCAGATACCCATTAGAGGCGTGGCAGATCGGAAAAAATTCTATTTCCATGAACCCGCATCTCTACATAGAAATATGTTGATATCCGTCCGTCCT